>DWMY01000059.1:0-59955 GCA_018249775.1 Heliconius hecalesia formosus
AGTGGCAGAACTCAACGCCGCGCTTTGCCTCGACACCAGAGCGAAGAAATAGAAATATAAATTTAAGTAAATATTTCATCTCCTCGAGTGGGGATCGAACCCACAACCAGTCGGTTTTACAGTCACATCCTGTGCCACTGCGCCACGACCGGCCTCCACCTTCAGCGTGAACAAAAAAAAACAATACAAACCGGTACATGATTGGGACAATATGAAGCATCATTTTCGTTATTATAATCGTATTCTTTATTCTCCTCCATTGTGAGCGGCTCAGTGCTCTGTTTTTGAGCGTCTTGCTCTCGCATCATTAACACATTGCGACGTAGAAATAATTTACGAAAATGAGATTCGTCTAGGCCTCTGAAAATTATTTACCATTTTAATTGTAAATATATATGACTTAAAAGTTATTCATACTTAAATATGGATTATAGTTATGTGCATTTTACTTAGTTATAATACAAGCTAAAGAACCAATTCAATCAATAATTATCATTTTATGTGTAATTGTTATGACTTGTTTTTTTTTCTTCTTTTTCTATAATAATACTTTCTTGTGTAGAAAATATAGAGTATTTTTGTCAACACCACTTTAAATGCAAGCACAATTTTAACTCTATAAAAACCTAATACAATTAAAACAAAAGAGATTTGGTCAAAAATTAAGTGATTTTTTTGAAACAAAATATATAATAAAATTATCTGTGTTAAATAAAACGCTATTTGTTAGGAACGCACACAGACACAAAGCCTATATAGCGATAACGCCGCACACGCCTCATTCACAAAATCTAGTCGTAGGTATTGGCGGCGAAGTTAATCGTAGTTTAGGTTTATTATAGAAAATAGGTAATTGCGTGAAATAGAAGGAGAGATATCCCTTTCCCGTTCTGGTAAGTTTTTTTGAGAATGAAACGTGGCAGATCGGCAACTTTTTTTAGGTATAGGTTTCAAATATTATATCCTACATGCTGCTCCCGCAAAAGGAGCGCAGGCATTCCACCCTGTATATTTCTATAATAAAGTAATTGTGTATATACTTTAAATATTTTATTATTTTGACATAAAAATAAATATATTAGTAATATGTATATAAAAATAGCACACCTATCAATAGGAGTTTTAAAGTTTGCTTCATTCCATGTATGTCCAGTGGCCAAAGTCTTTCGGCTAATCATTATCTTAGCAGGCTGTGTGGGTTCATAGTCCGGTACATTATTACTTTTGGCGTCGAAAGCTAATCCGAGACCTAGAAAATCTAGTTGTTTTTTTGTACGAGGAGGTTTTTTCCCTTCTGTTGTCAGTCTACCCGTAGATTGCGATCGCTCGGACATTTTTGATGCTGTTTAAACATAAATAATAATTTTGATTATTTTAATACTGTTAATTGCTTTATAATTTAATATATGAATAAGAGTCATATTAAGTAGAATTCATATTGACAAATATTTTAACAGAATCACACTTTTTCCCACGTAGCATGGTAGGCAGAGGAAACTTGTGTTTAGGCACTATTTCTCAATTTCGGTAAAATTCTTGAGATACATTGGGCGGCAGAACTTAACGCTGAGCTTCATCTACTAATAATCCAGGGGAAACGAAAATAAACAACCAAGTTAAAAAAAACCATAAAGTATGTATTCCATCTCCTTCAGTTTTCATGCCATCATTGTGAGATAAATAAATCAGCTTAACGTTGTAGGATATAGCACACAGCAGGGTCTGCAGAAGGAACCTAGTATGAAGACATTCCATTCCCCATTTTTCGCCAAATAAAAGCTTACAGCTCAAAAAAAGAGAATAGAAAAGTCCACCGTCATCCATTGAGTACGAGCGGAAATAAAACATTTAGGCAAAGATCCTACTGCGTTTTAAACATCACAATCCAGCTTAAACCAATGAAAACAATAAAAAGCAATGATCCTACTACTTTTAGTCAATGAATACATACCGCGGTCGCCCTTGAGGCGCCAGTGCGCGGGCCCGGCCCACGCGGCCACGATGGCGCAGTAGGAGTACTCGAGGCGCGCGTGGTGCGGCGCGCTGGGGCGCCGGTCCGTGAGCGCGGGCCGCGCCGGCGCCAGGCGCGCCACGCACGCCGCCACCGCCACGTCCGCCTCCTCGTCGCTCGACATGCCCGCCAGCGGCTCCTCCTCTGTGCAAGTATACTATCACACTATTGCCATAGGGACCTCAACATATATTATTACAAAAAAAAAACACTTAAAAATATAGTATGATAAAAAAATATCTATAGAAATGCACTATGACTGAGAATAAATTTAGCTATTAGAAAATAAAATAATCAAGTCATTTCGACTCATTCACTCACTCATGGTTTTCACTTTCAAAAATTTTATAATACATGAGATTAATATATATTTTTTTTTTTAAATATATGTAATCATTATTTTTTATACTCACCAAACAAATCATTTTGTCCCTCATCTTGAGGAATAGGTTCCACTTCAGCGTTCACATCAAATGCAAGAGCTTGCTGTGATAAGTTTAACCTATTCTCTTCAACCCAATTTGTGATCCGATTATCACTGAAAGATAAGCATTGTTTTTTAATAACCTTCACTCTGTATCCCGCATATAGCAAGGTGCAGTGTTCGCTTGCCACGCGCCGCCAAATTTGCAAAACATTAAATATTGAGTGGCAAAACTTAATGCTTTGTTTTGTCTTATTACCAGAGTGAAAAAATAAAAAAAATCAATCTCCGAAGTGGGAATCGAGCGCCACGACGGCCTCATAATAAATATAAAATATTACAACAATAATGATTATAATAAAAAAAGAAAATAATATTTTTAATATTAAATTATAAAATAAGATTCAAAAATAGTTGCCAAATAGTTTTTAAATAGCATATATTTATAAATAAACAAAATTAAACCATCCCAAAGTGTGTATCAACAATTTTCTACAGGAGTCCATGAATTAGAATTCCATTACATAAAAAAAATTATATGCTCTAAGTATTTTTTTATAAAAATACTTGGAACATATAATAATAAACAAACTTTTAAATTAACTTTTTAAAAATATCGACGTTGTTAAAAAAACTTACGTATCTTCAGTTTCAGGATCCCAGTTGCTTATAGTGAAGCCAGTAAAAGGTTCACAAATATGATCAGTTTCAACAAAAGCAGGCAGTAATTTTACAGCTATTGTTATGTTATCTTTCAGCTCTAACTCTTCTGAAGCATTCTCATTGATATGTTCAAGGAATTGGTCATCAGTTCTAAAAATTTAAATATAACAATATGTATATTACTGTTCAATTTAAATGATATACAAGTGTCTTTGTTTCACTTCTATATTCATAATTTACACCTGTTTCAAAAACATTGTGAATTGAAATGATATAGAGACATTTTTTTCAATAAGGCAGGAAAATATAATTTTAATTTAAATATTGATCTTATTGAGGAACAAAACCATTCCATACATGTAATGTATATTCAGGTAGAAATATTGATATTTGTATTGTTTCTTTTTATGATAGCTATAAGTGAGGATTACATTTTTTTTACTTTACGCTGTATCCTGCACACATCAGTGTAGGAAGAGGTAATTTGGGAATCTCATGTTAAGGCACTTTAGTCCCCCCTTTCTGCAGAATTCTCTGGCACTCGGCAAAAGGCACAAGGCACTGCTCTGTCTCAATCGGAATTCAGAATTGAATCACAAATGTCATGGTCATGGCCCAGGGGCACGCAAGTGCTTGCCTTGTACGCAAGCGCTTGCTTTGCCTCTGGGTCATGACAACTTTATATTTAATTATTTAAATTGTATATAAATAGCCAACCTCAGTATTAAAGCTAAAGTTTCATCATGTATTGGCAAAGTTGCATTAAAGGCTCTGTTCGATGATGTCACATCTCCAGTTGTTGCTGCCAGCCTTTCAAAGAAAGGATCTACAATAAAATAATTTTAAATAAATTATAAATAGCATGTAAAAAAAATCAGCTTCATGCTGTATCCGGCACACTGTAGGGCAGAGGGAACTTAGTGTTAAGACACTCCGTAAAAAATGTATTTGCTCATTCTTACAAGAAAAAAACAGTATCCTTTTAGCAAAAATTACTATAAACAATAATAAAAATACCATGCCAACTTTATAATAAAAGAAAACCTTTCTTCTATGTCCTCAAGGGATGAGAGTGCATGACAAAACTCAATGGTTGTAGATTTGATTCTCATTTGAATGAGATAAAATATTTTCTTCTTCCCACTTTGACAAAATAAAATTCAGTCAGAAAAAATTGTATTTCTTGATATTAGATTCTTTCCGCCACTATATATTCATATACGGAATAAAGTGTATATGTATTACAAAATATCATTTTTATAAACAAAACTTACCAATACAATCATTAGCTTCAAAATCTCCATTGAATATTTCAGGGTTAGCTGCAACAGCCCCTTTAGATTTTTTCTTCTTCTTTCTAGGAGCTGCTGCATCACCCTCTGTTGGCGCATCGTCTGGACTGGCATTATCATCATCTTTCTTACCCCTTTTAGACTATATAAATTTATAAAGTTAAATCTTTTGATATTTGTTATTCAAGCACCCCACTTTGTGAAGGACCCCGCTTCACATTGTATCCTGCGCACAGCAGGGTATGCAAAATCAACCTATGGACCTAATGTTAAAACACATATCCCATTAATCCCATTAATTAATTAAGTCTTGTCATTGTTTCCCACTTCCACTGAATTCTAGAGACATGGCATATTGAGTGGCAGAACTCAACACTGCACTTTGCATCATTATCAGAACAAGAAAATATTAAATATTTTATTTACTGGAGTAGAAATCATACCCATAACTTGCCACATTTACAGTTGCACACCACAACAGGCCTCAATTTTAGGTCATAAGCATAAAATTTCAATATATACAGATTTTTAGCTACAATTTTTATCCTACATAAAGCAGGGTAAACATTCAATTTTCTGGACAATCTATGTTGACTTGCAGTACCAGTATCACACTTTCTCACCCAAGTAATTAGATAAAAATAATTTAAACATAATCATTCCCCCAAATGGGGGATAAATCTATAATATATTTAGTCAGATAATGTGTCACTGGATCACAACAGCCTGAATATATAAGTAGTTTTTAGACTCAGAGGAAACCATTATTAATTGCCCTATGTCTTTTTATTGTAACTATAGCTCTTTATTGACTATGTTAAAAATATATATTTTGAGAGGAAGACATTTAAATTGTGTAATGTATATTACCTGAGCAGCTTTACTGAGTCCTCCAGCCATTTTAAGTACATCATAATGAATGGCATCTACTCTAAATGAGTAGATTCTAGCCGACGCATCTACTACTGTAGAAGCAGTTTGCAAATTGTCCATTCGAGCATCATGTCTCCTTAACATTGATGTCATAAAGTCAATAAGTTGCAGATTCCATGCATTATCTTTGTTTATTTTCTAGAAAATAAAAAGTATAGAATATTTTTTATTATTAAAATGTATTATAAAAGAAAGGTCTAGTAAAAGAAATAAAGTACAACTTACATTTTCTGCATAAAGTTTTAAGCACCCTTGAAAATGTTCTTTCTGAGGGGAAGACGACATAGTATCTCTGCCCCTACGAGGAGAAGCTTGAGGGGTAGATGTTGCCGCCACTCGATCAGAGGCCACCAGCGATGATCGCTCCGCGTCATCGTCATTACGTTCCTTAAATAACGAAATTAATAAAAGAAATCACTCAATATTTACCCTACACTTTAGGTTCCTATAGTTTCAAGTCGATTATAATATTAACTCGGAATTTAATATAGAATTATATATTACGTACTAAATTACTAAGATTATTTAAATACCTCATCTTTTAATTTATTTGATCGAATTTGGGGAATTAAACTTCGCTTTCGTATTGAAGAGTTGCTCCCGCCAATACTTAATCTAGAAGTTAAGCTAGCAGGAGTTGATGTTATGGGGCTTTCCAACATTATGTCACATATGTTAATCAAACTTTAGATAGTAACTTTAGTTATAATATGGAAAATATGGAATAATTTCTTTACTACTTTCGTACTTCTCAATTAAAACTTCACTGTTCGTTCAGTGTTTATAAAATCAAAACTCAACGGACACAATACATTTACAGATAATAAATGTACCAAAACAAGTATGTCAAAAAAATTATCACAGACAATCTTAAAGTTTATAGTCTATGAATGTATACGTTATACCGCGCTTATACGCGTGTGAAGGAATGTCAAGACATGTAATAACGTAAAGGTTATTGCGAAAGCAAGCCCTTTGTCACGGCTTCTGATGGCTTGCGAGAGCTATTCTCCAATCCAGACCAGTGTCGATTTTAAAACACAGATCAAAGGGAGTTTACAGCAAACGCTTGCGACGAGTTTACACGTGTGGCAAATTTTCAGTCGTACTCATCAGTGTTTGTGCCGAACGGGTGTTTTACTGCGCGATATTTTAATAACTTACAAATAAATACATAAAAGATAATTGCACTATCTGCTGGTTTATTTGAATATAAGTCAAGTTATAATAAATGTAGATATACATTTATACAGATGGTAGGTGAGCTAAAATATATAGAAATATTATTATTAGGGAAAGATTTATATTGCTAATCCAGAATAAATAAAATATCAAGAATATTTTAAGTACGTAAATATATATAAAAATATTAATTCTTTCCAGCGTTGCCAGATTTTCTTTAGGTGAAAAGCTGGATTTTTAAACATTTTAAGTAAAAAGCAGGATTCTTTCGTCAAAAGCGGGAAAAAAAAATTATGAGGATTTCATTTATTATTTTTCCATTTATTTAAGTTTTAAATAAAGTTTTCAATGCTGATGAATATCAATATATTTTTTTTATGGAAAAAGTTAAGTCTTCAGAATAACAGTACTTCACAGTACGTGGAATAATCCACGAAAAACGGGACTATGCCTATGCCAATCGAGATACTTAATGTTTGAACTAAAAATCGGGACGCCCCGCCAAAATCTGACATCTGGTAACGCTGCTTCTTTTGCTAGCCGCACACACAATATTATTGGCAACAAACAATATTGCTTGATATACGGCCCCGCATACTACACAATATTATTGACAATATTTCGTCTTAAAATCTGACACAGTCGCTTTAGGTATATAAAAAAAAAAAGGTCAGAAAGAAAAAAAGCCGTCGCTTTAGTTATTGCATTTAATTTATTTACAAAGAAAAGACAATCAAGATATACTTTTTATAACTAATAGTAAACTGACATTGATTGTTTTTCTTCTATTTTACCTTTCTTATGTTTTTTTAATATATAAATAGCCTAACGCAAGAGCTGAAATAGCTTCGACATACATGTCTATCATGCTTGCATGTCAGACATATTAATGACCATCTATGTTTATCTATTGTATTTTTTGTTTTGTTATAGATGTGAGCGGTATTTTAACTAGATCTCTTTTATATATGCATACTTCTATTGTGTAATATTGTTTTTTTTTTGCCTTACAACTTTCATTTGTTCTTCATACAACGTGACATTGATAATATGGTTTTGTGCTCAACTGGCACTCTCAAAACGCCACAATAAAAGAATTAAAAATACTGTTACAGAAAGTCATTTTAAGATTTTTTATAAATAGCATTTGTATACGATAAAATGCTATAGAAGATTTATGCTATGTATTTGTATTTGAAACCACATTAGCGGTACTATATTTTTTCAGTTTAAAAACGCATTATTATTATTATAAATAAAAATATATATATATCTCTCTTAACTCATCAACAGTGTAAAACCAAATTAACTAACTGGTTGTTAGAGCTAAATTATGATCAGACCGAAGATCTATCAGCCTAACTAGATTCTGGACCTATAACATGTAATCATGTATACTAAATACAACGAAACATATACATTCACATTCACAAACATACATTCACACGCTCACGTTACTGAGCACATACACACATCATCAACGTCATCATATCAAAGTTAAATGTATTGTTTTTTTTATATAATTTTTTTAATCTGGTCATTTATTTTAATATTACTTTTTTTTATTTGTGTCATTTATTATAATTTTACTATTTTTAAATTATTTTATTATCGTTTGAGTAATTGATGCACATATTTTTAATGATTGAAATTTGATTTTTCTATTTCATGATTGGTTCTTGTTAAATATTATGTTATTATTTTATTTGTTTGTAAAATTAGTGATATTATTATATGAAAGGACGATTGCGAGGTGGGTGTTAATAGCTGCAACACAGTTTAATACTAATGCAGTTATTACCGATTTAAGTTATGGTTATGTACGAAAATTTTAATTTAATAAATATTATATTATTATGCCACAAGTAATTTCCTTATAGATCATAGATCTATCTATAAAAAAAATGTTTAATTATTTTACGACGTTTAGTACATCTTCACTGTCCTCTTTCAATTACTGTAATATGATGAATATCCAATGTAATAGAATTTGTTGAAGCCTACGTAAATACTGGGGATGTTATGAAATTTCTGTTCCTATTCCGATTTATATAATCATTCACCCCTTCGACTTCTATTTTATAGGAGGTTACAATCATAGAGGGCGCGAGGGCGTACGCGGTCTAAATGTACTAACAAACTTAATCTTGCCGCGGAATAATTCAAATACAAATTTTATATTACACACGTACTTTAGTCGCCTCTTACGACACCACCAGTACCAGGATGGTCCTATTCTAGGCCGGCATCGCACGGCCAAAAATTATATAATTATATAAACAAATATATAATATAATTTAGAATCGTAATATCATATTTTTCTACACACATGGGAAATATTCTGAAAGTTAAACTTGAATATTACTAATTATCAATAAAATTTTATAATTTTAAAAATTCATACCATAGTTAATACTTTAAACTTAAAGACAAAATTGCTTATACAAAATATTTTATAATCTATATCCTCAGCTGTTTGTAAACGCCCCGCTTGTTGCCAACTTCCCGTCAGTCATTTCAATCGGTGGCTGTTGGTTTACGGTCAACAATATCGTTAAAAATCTTCGTCATCGGCAGTTAATTTCTAAAGTGACACTATGAGTTCTGGAATGCCTGAATTGGGCTCCAAGATAAGCCTAATATCTAAAGCAGATATTCGCTATGAAGGCCGACTCTTCACCGTCGATCCTCAGGAATGTACCATCGCTTTAGCTAGCGGTAAGTTGACAAATGGATGCTGTTATCTTCTTAAGTGGTACTTTCCACTAAGAACTTTTGCAATAGGATAATTTTTGAAATCAATTATCGTCTATAACTAATATCTTGTACAGTATTTCTTAAATTCTAGGAAAAAAGTTGTCCGCTTTCCCTCCTAATTATCGAATACTATAATATGTTTGTACTTTAAAAGTCCAATGTATATTTTTAAACTTGTTTAGTACTCATGAAAGTGGAATAATTGATTATATTCGTCGTTTATCCAACCATTTCATTTTGACTCTACCCTCAATTTTTATGTTAAAAAGTACAATAGTGACCGCCGTTTCACATTGATGACGTTGATAATGATTTATTCTTGTAAACAATAAAACCGCTGTTAAAAAAGTGTCTCATAACATTTAGGTACAATTATCTTACGATTATTATGTAAAGCGCAAATCCTGTTAATTGTTTATAATCATTTTTGTTGTATTATATGTTTGTTATTCATTACCGTCAACATCTGGCGGGCATTGACACAAAAGGTGTTTTCTTATAAGCAACATTGTATTCCAGTATATTTACCTAAATATACTGGTATATAATTTTACTTATTCTTAACGAAACAATAAATTATAGTTATTTTTTGATTTCATTACATAAATTAATATACTGTATTTAATTTACGATTCTAGTTGCTTATATACAATAGTGTGATATGTATTATTTTGCTGACAATGAATAAAAAGGTTCATTTCGTACTAAGTTATTGACAAAAATCTTTAATATAACAATTACTTTCAGTGCGATCATTTGGTACTGAGGATCGTGAGACTCAGTATCCAGTGGCACCTCAGAGCCAAGTGTATGACTACATCTTGTTCAGAGGTTCTGACATCAAGGATATTAGAGTGCTGAACAATGTGCCCTCATTACCAAACGATCCAGCCATTGTGCAGATGTCTGTTCCACCATCTCTCGGCACTGGAGGTCAGGGGCAGTATACAGGGCAGTACAACCACCCAGTTGTGGGACAGACACAGTACCCTCAATATCATCCCATGGGTGGTTTTCCAGGAAGTGTCCACCCTCAACTTAATAAGACTAGTGAGTTATCCCCACAAACTTCTGTGGATTTGGCGCAGACACAACCTCAGCCTGTGACAGCACCTATAGGATCTGGGGTGCTTCACAACAACCAAGTGAAAGACCAAGGTTCCAATTTAAACAGTTCATCTTTGGCTTTGTAAATGCTCTGCTTGCGATTTTCATTGCACTATCTATCCACCTGCTTTGGCATTTTAGAATGTACATATATGTATTTGTATATTTATATGTAATGTAGTAATTTTAATTTAAAAGTAATAAGCAAATAGTTATTATTATATTCATCATTTTGTTTTCAAAATTCAATTATTGATTTATTTAAAAATTTAATATTGTAAATACTAACATATTTTCAATGTAAATAAAAATTATCCGATTAAAAGATAACAATTAAATCTATTTTACCTTACAAACCTATAAAAACTAACCAAAAAATCGCAATCTGCATATTGCCTTGGTCTGTTACTTGACAGCAGATTAAAAAGAATTGTTTTGCTATATTTTTAATTAAGTATTTTAATTGTATATTTTTTTAAATATGTCACATTCAGTTTTACTTACTTTAAACAACCACTCCTACATCATTAGGCACTGTAGATTTTTTTTGGAACTATGAACTTATAATATTGTTAAATTATTAATTAAAGTTGTATCTATTTCTACTTTAATTCATTCCCTGTAAGATTTCCTATTTTCTTAATATATAAAAGTATGTTTCATTTAGCTGTAGTTCATATTTCAATAGCTTTATTATTTCTGTCTATCCCTTGACAAAATGATCTACTTCATGTTTCTATATCATTATGCTTATTATATGTGGCTTTAATATATTATTGTATGTAAGAAAAAATATATAAAATAAATTAAAATCAATTTCCAGGTTCTATGCTAGATCTTATTGGAGGAGGATCACAACAAAGTGCTTCAAGGTCTGGTACTCCGGCAGCTGTAGGACATAGGAAGAGCCCCACTGCTGATCAAGGCACTCAGGTAAACCATATAAAACAATATTTTCCTTAGAAAAGCTTTGTCAATATATAGTAAAGGTCAAAGCTGGTCAATATAGCTAATGTCTTATAAGACATTTAATATATTTAAGATTTTTCCTATTTATGATATAAGTTCCACATGAAGTTGAATTTCATTGTATCTTCTAAAAGAACACATCTATTAATTTTAAACAACACAAAGTGGTACAATTTTGTATTGAGTTTGTGAATAAACTTCTCATAAAATTATTCCTATGATTATTATATAATTATATTTTTTAAATCTTTATTTTTATGCACCACAATAAGGCAAATTATTATTATAATAATTGTTATAAAAGTAAAACTACATAAAATTTTCGAAAAACATTGAAAAGCTCTCAATTACCAATTTAATAATGACTTATCATATAACATATGTATTATACTAAAGCACCTCTTTTAAAAGTAAGACATTTATTTATTTATATTTCTTTACAGGCTGGCTCTGCCAGTGGTTCGGCCCACCGTGACACTAGGCGTACAAGCACAGGTGGCCCTTCTAAAGTGGGTGCGGGCAATACAAGCACAGGTATGTTGTATCAAGTTAGTACTACTAAGTACACTTATCACTACTAAGTTTTATTTTCTTGGTACTAACCAAGAAAATAGTACTAAAAAAATGTAATCTGGTATAAATATGTGATTTTTTTTCAAGGCAATTGAGTGTCCTTATGGCATTAATATAATACTGTCTTGTGCTTTTTGAATAGTATTAAGAATTGTTTGAGGGACAAGATATCTAAACTATTGTGTAGTGTATTTGATACCATTTCTGTGGTGGATATAACTATTGGCAGTATATGAATGATTTCGGATTTTTACACCGAGTTTTTAATGCCATTTCTTTATAATTCAGAATTTCTTTTAGCAAGTATTTGGCACAGTATGTCAGTAATTTATACCTTGAATATTTTTTTTTATATCATCAGGTGCGGGTTCAGGGCCTCCTCGAGCGAGGCCAACATCGCGCACTCGCCAGCGACAGCCAAGTGGGTCCCAGGGTCAACAGCCTGGTGAGCATGAATGTAAGGAGCTTTGCTTTTTTTGTTTTATTTTTATTGTTATGATTTTTTAAGATTCACTCATAATGGATATTTCAAAGAATGCAAAGAAAATATAGTAATAATACTCCCAAATTACCACCCAATAACAAGACATTGCTAGTGAATCTAAATATCAAGCTTTGTCTTGTTATCGGAGCTATTTAATGAAATTAAAAATAATCCATTTCCTGATGTATGAGTCAATCCCATACCTACTGTGCTTACAGTCAGACTGACTAAACACAGCGGCCTGATTGAGGCCACTTTCTTTTGTTATATATTTTTATTATTATTATTTGCTATTGCTTTTTATTTTTGAAAATGTATTTGAAAGATGTTGTTGAATCATATTATCTTATATATATCTATTATGATATTGTCTTTTATCTTTTTTAATAGCATATTTAAAGTGGCTCAAAACAAACTTTACATCTTCATATTACAATTGAGCTCTTATCTGACTATATACAATGGTTGTATTACAATCGACAATGAAGGTTTGTTTCTTATGTTTCCTCAGTTTATATACTCGGAAGTATAGTAAAGTGTTTTGTCCAAACATACTATATAAATTTATAATATGCTATTCTATATGCTCCCATTGGCATATCTAGAGATATTATCTAGGGTGGGCCTTGACTTTAGCTTAGAACTAATGTTTTTGTTTAAACATATTTTAAGCTTAATTTCAAGGAAATATTTATATTTAAGAGTTGTGTGTAACACTAAATTCTAGTGAGATTAGCTCAAATCAATATCAATATGTTATGTAAAACACCATTTCTTAGTATTTTCAGGCAACAGTTGATATTTTCTTGGTTTGATTGTTATAGAGTTGCTGCTATGTTACATAGAATATACCACAGAATATCTAAAGTATGCTAAAACTAACCATAGTAGAAATATATCTACCCTAAATGGAGTATATAAATACAATTTATATTGTATTTAATATTTCCCATACTTTCAGCTCTACAACAGCATCCAATGCAGAATTACAACCGTGGTGGTTGGAGGGGTAGACCACGTGGTCGCGGCCGCGGCTTCGTACCACGCAACAAGAACACCCTCAAGTTTGACAATGACTATGACTTTGAACAGGCCAACACCGAATTTGAGGAACTGAGGAGTCAACTAGCCAAGACTAAGATATCTGACGGGGAGGTTAAAGTTGAGGTGAGAATTGACTTGTGTTTATTTATTTTTTTTAAAGTATTTTTGACAACGACTACAACTTTAAACAGGCCAACACGGCGTTTGAGGAGCTTAGGAGTCAGCTGGCCAAGACTAAGATATCTGATGGGGAGGTCAAAGTTGAGGTGAGAATTGATTTGTATTTATATTAGTATGAAAGTGATGTTTACTTGACTTAAAAAGTTGATGTGTATGAAATTAATTTTTAAATATTTATTTCTTACTATATATCTTACAAAGTATGGCACTGAGCAGAAATTGGTGGACAGTGTCTTAACACTACACTCTTCCTGCCCTACCCTGTTGCTATATGCTAGCAAAGATATTTTAAATAAACATAAAAGAGATTTTTTACCAAAAAAAAACAAACTAAAAAGTAAAAAAAGGAATAATCGAAATCGGTTAGCATAATATTGAGTTATTCATCCATTCATTGTGCACATACTTAACGCAATTTTAAGACTTATACGATTTTCTCATGGACGAAATTCTCAAAACTGAACTAAACAAAAATGGGACCACACGGGAAGCACCCGTTTTCAAAAAAGAATAATCAAAATTGGTTCACCCAATCGAAAGCACTGAGGTAACAAACAAAATAATGCAATCGAATTGGTAACATCCTCCTCGTACAGAAGTCGGTTAAAACTTATATTGAAGAGTATAAAGTCTAGAAAGATATTTGAAACGACATTTCTTACATTAATTGATAAACGAAAAAGAATTAAATGTTTACATTGTAAAAAACAGAGAGTGAAATAAATGGGTTTCTCTGCTTATCATAAGCATAACAAAACACTCAATTTTATTTTGATAAAGTCCTCGTTTTTCTGATACAAACTGTCTGATTCTAATAATAATCTTAAACAGGATCAGTATTCCATTTATTTAGATTGATTGGCTTATCAGACAACAAAAAAATAGGTCAAAATAGTATGAAATTTTTTAAATTCACTTATTACCAAATACTACTAAATGTGTTAAAAAAGTTTTACCATGTATTTTTTTTTAGGGTGAAGTTGACAAGAAAGATGATTCTGGTAATGAGACAGGCGCTGGAGAGGCTGAGTTAGAAGATGAAAGTGGATTTACTGGATATGATAAAAAGAAGAGTTTCTTTGATAACATTTCTTGTGAGGCTGTCGAGAGGTCAGTATTTTTAAGTAATTTAGATGACTAAACGAAACAAATACTCCGTTAGCTTATATGTTTATATATAAGCTCACATGTCTATGTAATTGAGGAAAACTAAATAAATAGTTGTTATATAATAACGTTGAAATGTCACAGAAAACTATATTGTATGAAATGACTAGTTTTATTGTTTTAAGTACTGATGACTATTATAAAAATAATAATAGTCATCAGTACTTTTTGCTGTATAAAAAATTTTCAGACACATGAGATATTCGGATTTTCTTATTGTACATAATATGTTAGTTGTGATTTGTTTGTTGTTGTGTATTTTGATACTCACATAAAGAAATGATAACATTTTTATTTCCTGTTCTAGTGCTGATAATGCCATTCAGCAGTTTGTTCATAGGTTCCATCTGCTTTATGAACATAATTTTTTGAAATGCTACAAAATAGTACAATCATTTGCATTATCTACATCCACAGGTCAAAAGGCCGCAGTCAACGCACCGATTGGCGAACGGAACGCAAGCTCAACTCCGAGACCTTCGGTGTGGCGTCAGCCCGGCGCGGCGCGTGGCGTCCCCGCGCCGCCTGGAGGCACCCCCACGGGCACCCCCCGCACCCGCACCCCCACGGACACCCGCACGGGCACCCACACGGGCCGCACCCACATCCGCATAATATGCACCCGTAAGTCACTTGTGTAGTGTTTTTTTTTATTTAGAATAATATGCAAAAGTCAATGTTCATAGTGCCAGAAATGTTATGTCATGTTCAGTGCTTGTAAGTAATGTATTTTAAATTTAGAGTGATAGCAAATAGATCTGAGTTTGCCCATAAAATCAAAGCTATTAGACAAAAGTGTATAGACTGCCTTCTACTTTTTTTTTTATTTCACAATGTTTATCCAAACTCTATTGCGTGTGACGCAGTTACAACTAGGTACTATTAATGTAAACATACTACTTCAAAAATACTACTAAACGTTGTCATACTAGAACGAGAAAAGGATATTTCTTGTACTATTCTACGCAATTCAATTTGGTCACCATTACCTACGACTCGATTTCGTGAATGAGGCGTGTGCGGCGTTATCGCCTTGATAGGCTTATGTCTGTTTGCGTCATTCTTGGCGTTTTATATTTTACAACGATAATTTAATTAATTATTATGTTTGAAAAAATCACTTTTTTATTTTTGGAAAAATTTCTTCTGTTTTAATTGTATTAGGTTAGTAGTTAAAACTCTGGTTTAATTTAAAGTGGTAATGACAAAAACACAGTATATTTTAAGTATAGAATGATAGGCAGAAATCAACAGTCAATGTTCAGACTAGTAGAAATGAAGCTCAATGTCGTGTAGCTTGACCAATGTCGTGTACCTGGCTTACGTGTTTATTATTTTTGAGAATCATATATAAAATTCTAATTAAAACTTTATGGATACTTTTAGAATTTCTATGTTAAAAATGATTCTTATTGTTGAATTTGCAGCATGTCGTACTTCCCCAGCTGGAGGCCGATGCGCGGGCGCGGGCGCCCCGCCCCGCGCCGCCCCGCCGCGCCCCCCGTCAACACGCCCGCCGCGCCCGCGCCCGCCCCTCAACCGGCTTCTGCTGCGGGTTAGTTGTTTTTTATTTACACAGGACTGTTGACAAGACGTGGCCGCTCTGATGTAAAATTTTCGGAACATTTGCATTGTTCAGTCAGAAAGAGAATGATCTAAAGGAAAAATATCCTAAAAAGAAATGTAATGAGGGAAAAAAATCAAACATATGTGTTCTATCAAGTATTAAAATTTTATTTTTCTACAATATGAAAGAAGTGTAAAAGAATTGTGTCTATTCTCCATTTTTATATTCAAAGACTGAAGGAGATAATAGTAGCAATATGAATGGAGTTTGAATCCACTTTCAGTACTTGTAATCAACAACATATCAATTGTACTACAATGCCATTACATTCTATTGCTATTATAGTGAATTTTGGTATTAATTTTAATATACTTTATGTAACTATCGTTTATATATATGTATTTTTAATTTATTAATTAACCTATTTCAACTTCTCTTTCAGCTAAGTAGGAGAGGGTGAACACGCAGAGTATACTGAATCTTAATTTATTATCGCGAGGACTCACAAATGTAACGGAAAAGTGTATGTCGGTGATTGAAGTGTTTAATTATGTTATCTATAGTAAAACGGACGGGATGTTATAGTACAGTGAAGGACATTGCTATGGTGTGAAAGTGTTGTATCCAATATATGGAAGGAGTTGTTGGTATCCCGTTGGAATCCCGTTGTCATCGTCCAACACGTTAGCGTAAACATGTATGTATGGGTGAGACGTCAGTACTCTGATTATATTTTCCTATCTTCTCACCTTGCGCTATTGTGCCTATTAAGAGTTGTAATAGATTATATGTGTTTTATTATTTCCAACGTGTCGTTGCATTTTTTTTATTGTCTGTAAGCAACGACCCGTGCGGCAGTCCTACTAGTATAGTTATACGAGCTTATTGTATGAGAACCCTTGAGCGAGTCTCTCTGCTGGACAGGTGTTTGTGAATACGAACTACTCGAGGTGTTATGGCTCCTTTGTAAATCTTGTAACGACTCGTGATTTGACTGTAATTTTTTTTATTGTTAGTTCTAGAGTAATATGAAATGTGATAGTAGGACTGCTGGTCTGATCCTGTGGCGGACTCGGTGTGTAGTTCAATAGTAGGCGAAGATTTGTTAATATTGTATAGATATCCTGCCACACGGATAAAACCATATTTGAGTGTTTATCACACAAATTTTTTTAGTGTATTCGGAAAGAGCTTTTTAGGTTCCACATTGTCTCATATTGCGATTGTACATTTTAAAGTCGATTCGGCTAAAGTTCCGTCTGGTTGCGGACGTTTAAATTAATGTTTTTGACAAATACGATATATATTTGTAAATCTGTAACTGACTCAAAAAAAACTGTACCTGGTGATTGTATTAATACGGAAAATATACATTTACTACAAATCTTCCAGATGGCTATTTGATTAAAACATCTTTATTTTTTTTCGTATTCTTTTTATTGCAAAAAAACTTAAGCTTGTGTACAGATTGTACTCAGCGGCAGTTTTATATACCATTTAATATCAACATAGGTACAAAAGTATACAAAACATATAAAAGTTTCACAATATAAATTAATGGGTCTCAAATGTCATTTAAATACATGAATATTAGGACTAATGGGTAATAAAAACTAATAATAATATTATTACACATAAATGGAAAAACACCATGAAGCTATACATAAGTATTGCAAGTACACAACAAGAAGCGCAATTTTACATCTAAAAGACTACAAAAATAATAAATAATACCTTATTTAGGTTTTGGGAGTTGCCATAAAAAATTTTGTGTATAATGTTGCAAAAAAAAATTGTATACATTCGAGAGTCGCTAACGATGCGTAAAATAACCTAAAATTAAATACAAAACACACCATGTCTCACAATCGTAACAAAGCAAATTTAACTATCAATACCAATATGCAATTATGACTATATTTTTTAGTGATTAGATTTTTTTAAAATACATACAGTACGGTCAATAAGTTGTGGCCACCCTGAAGTTGCTGCTTTACTTTTGCGCACTGTATACTCGGGAAGTAAATAATTAAAAGAAAAAAATTCTAAAACAAAATCTGCACAACAATCTACAGCAGCAAACTTCAGGTTGGCCACGACTCGTCGGCCGTACTGTACTCAAGTGAAAGATACATGAGCTTAGTTTACATTACTTTACACTTTATAAACACTTTAAAAAATATAAATACCGCTCTTAACACTATTACTACAAGAAGAAAATATTTACACAACCACTTCTTATAGCATAATGCATAGAGCTTATCGTCAATAATATAAGTTTTATATAAAATATCGTTACAAAAAAGTGAAAGTTGATTCAGATTTACAAAACCGTAACATCATTATTGCTTATATTATTATCATTATCATTAGTTATTATCAAGATTATTGACAATTAGCTCTATTTTTTTTTTAATGCTATAAGCATAAGTACTTAGCTATTGAGCCTTACGAAAATTTTATTCATACAAGATTACAGATTAACATGTTAACATTCTACATTTAAAATTTTCATATAGTGGGTTATTTAATTTCTATAATTAAGGTTATTTATTTTGGCAAAAACCAAGTCTTTGGAGAATTTAAAATGATTAATATTTTTTTTGGATATGTAAGTATGTAACCAATTTCTATTCGGTTTTTATTATCTGTCCCAAGAAAGTACACATCAAATATTTTGTAACTAATATTAAACAGAAGTTAGTTAATCTGTCTTTATTACTTAAGATACTGATGTGTCGTTTTGAGATTTTCTATTAAATTCTAGCCAACAAAACAAGCTTCACTTTAATAGTATGATCAAAATCTCTGTATATTTATGGAAAAATAGAAATCGAGTGTTTTTTTTAATTTAACTTAATGAAATATGCTGGTCAATTTGATTAAAATTTAGTAAATATTAAATTAATGTGTATAAAAGATTAATTTAAGAAGGTGCATGTGGCACTGCATTAAAATTCAGATCAAAATTATAACATTATAAATGTTTTAAAATTAGCCACGCCATTCCCGGGCGGGCTGTCCGTTTTCCACTATCCATACAGTTCCACTTTGAGCTTTCATTAAAACTTCGATCAGTGTTCTCCCAACATGTTCAGGACTGAAACATAATTTACAAATTATATTTAAATAAAATCAGCTTCACGCTGTATCCCGCACACAGCAGGGTAGGCAGAGGGAACTTAGTGTTAAGACACACCGTTCCCCACTTTCTGCCGAATTCTGGAGGGATTGCGTGTTGAGTGGCAGAACTCAACGCAGCGCTTAACCTCGACACCAGAGCGAAGAAATGGAAATACATATTTTTATATTTAATATTTACTTATATTATATTTTATTTTCACATATGCGACAGATTGAGGATTCAATTCTCACTCTACGAAATGAAATATTTAATATTTTCAGACAAACCGCGACGTTCAGTTCCACCAACCAACACGCAATGCCTCGAGAATTTGGCGGAAAGTGGGGAACGAAAGTGTTAATTAGTGTTAATACTTTCTGCAAGATACAGATCGTGAAGCTAAAAGAAAAAGATTTTACAATTTTGGTTTTAATGTTTATAATATAGTTTAGTTTGTGTGGTCAACAGAAACTTTTCTTTTGAAATAATATACAAGTTTTCAAATGTGTAGTAAAGTTTGGGAACTTAAATTAATATTGAATCCCTGTTATGGATATTGCGTGGAGCTAAAAAAAATAACTAGATATTCTGGAAATTTTCACATATTTTATAAGATAAGTAGAGAAAACATAATGATTGTCACTTTGTTCTCCCATTCACTATATTCGTAGAATGTAGTTGGAGAATCTCTTTTTTTTCAGCTTTATGCTTTATTCCGCCTATAGCAGAGAAAACTAGTATAAGGTCAAGACTTCGTTCTTCGCTTACCTCACAAATCATCGAACCTTAAATCACCAATCCCAATTTCGAGTAGGTCGGATCCAGTGCCGTTCGTTTTACGTTTTTAATTATAAACATTTTTGTCCTACTAAACCACAATAGCCTATTATAAATTCAAATACACACCTCTGAGCCTTACTATTAGCATTATCCCTTTGCCAAGCGGCTTCATACTCGGAAGACATCAGTTGTTTACGTATTTCCTTTACGAGTCCCGTGTCAGTTAAGCCCGGGCACAAGGCTATACTCCTAACACCCGTTAGATTTACGTGGTATTGATCCTAAAATATAAATTATTACATTAAATAATAAAGTTTTACAACTATTTTTATTATGAAAAGAAAAAATTAAGTATAAGTTTTTATGTTATTAACAGCAAGAAAAATCAGTTAAAAACAAATCTATCTGCGTTATTAACTAAACGAATGACTTGAAACCAGAACAAAATGTCATAAAATTAACTTGTACTTTAAAATATAAGCAAAATCTTACCCCATACGACCTAGTGAGACCGACAACAGCGTAGTTAGTGGCGGTGTATATAGGGGTGGACACTTGGGGACGGGCGAAGGCGGTGGACGCGGTGTTCACGATGGTGCCGCCCTGCCCGCCGCGGTCCTTGCCCATGAAGCGGTAGGCTAGAAGTGTTCCACGGATGACTCCGTTCTGCATCATTAGATAATTGTTTTGTTTTTGTTATATTGATTCGTATATTCGTAAAAAAAATTATAAAATATTTCTTAAATAAGTAGAGGCTAGCCATGGCGCAGGGGCATAAAGTGTGCCTGTAAATTATTTATTTAAATTAATATTTTAATTTCTTCGCTCTGGTGACGAGGCAAAGTGCGACGTCGAGTTCCGCCACTTAATACACAATGCGTCCATAATTCGGCGGAAAGTTGAAAGTGGAGTGTCTTAACACTAGGTTCCCTCTGCCTACCCTGCTGTGTGCGGGATACAGCGTGAAGTTCACTTAATTTGATTTGGTTTTTAAAATGTTAAAAACTTAAGAAAATCTATTATATGTATAGATAAAAAACAAGCATATTATATACGAAAACAAAGACATGTAATTATTTTCACTTTCGGAACTCCGAAACTGCGCGTCGTCTAAAAGCGCGGGGAAGTGAAAATAATTTAAATAAAAGCATTGCCGCGAGTGGGGATCGAACCCACAACGCTACGCTGCGTGACAGCCTTAACTATTTACTACCTATATATGTAAATAGAACGTTTATTTATTAAGAATAAACTTTATATTTACCAAATTAACATCTACTTCCAACTCCCAAAACCTGTCGTTCATAACTCCGGCATTATTAATCACAATGTCCAAACGGTTAAAAACCTTTATTGTCATCCCAAAAGCCTCTGTAATAAAAATAAAAAAAAAACGAATATTTTAGATAATAAAAAGTACCCTCAAATTCGTAACTTACATCTAAATATTTTCTGAATTATTAAATAGTATCAAAGTGTTTATACTATTTGCCTCCCCATTCTTTTGAGTTGAATTCGAATCCACAAAGACCGTTGTACAGTGTAATAAGTCCCTGTGCCATTATAAAATAAAATTCTTACTTTTATTGTAGTATACGGTCCAAGATATTTATTCAAAATTGATAACCCATACACACACAGTGTCGATATAAATCAACATATGATAACATAAAATATATTTAGTAAAAGGATTCCAAGTATTAACAATGAAGTGCATTTATTATTAGTAAAATGATATACCTTCATATTGTGGGTAATCAGTGACGTCACACTGACAGAACAACACATTCTTCCTCCCATACTTCGCGCCGAGCTCGTCAGCTACTTGTTCTCCAATTTCAGAATCAATATCGCATAATGAAACCTGGTAAATTGCAGAGAACGTGGTATGATTTATAAAAAAAGGTAAAATTGTGACGAAGCTTCAGGCCGGCCGTGACGCATTGGGACAAGCGTGCCAATGTAAACGATACAGGTGATGGGTTCGAGAACTTTAAGTATTTAATATTTTCATCTCCTTGCTCTGGTAACGAGGTAACGCACTGAGATCCACCACTCAAGCAATGCCTCTAGAATTCGGAGGAAAGTGGGCTATGGAAGTATTTCAATGGGTACGAAGTATCTTCACACCAGGTTCTTGGGTCCATTCTGCCTACTCTGATGAAATGATGCGCCTATATGATGAAATTATAGCCAAATCAAATATTTTTATTAGTTGTTTTTATTTTCCTATATTATCGCGATCCAAGATTTTAATATCGCTTTTCCTGTCCTTATTTTGTCACCATAAATTAATCTATTATATTTCTTTAATAACAAGTTCTTTGATTTTCACGATTATTACACATTTTAAATGAAACTGTTAACCGGATTAATCGCGTATATTTTGTATTATACATTTTTGGAACCCGACGTTTCGAACACTTTGCAGTAGTCTGTGGTCACGGGTAGACCACAGAAAAATTCTTAAATAACATTATTTTAAACAGATTTTTGTACCATAAGCGGAAAGAACTATTTTTTAAGAATTTATACGCTACGATTAATCGGAAGGAATTGGACAAACAACCATTCTATTCGCTTACTTCACAAAATAAACATAATATTTAGATAACTTGTTCTAATATTAAATACTTAAATCTGTGCCGATATATTTACATATACCTATACGATATACGAGTAAGTACATGTTTGTAGTATTCATATACATATGTTTTATAGGTAAACTAATCCTACAGTAGGTATGTAAGTAGTTCAACAGTCATTATATTATCTTTTAAATGGATAATATGCTATTGGATGATAGTAAAGCAGTAGGTCGCAAATTCAATTAGGATTTGAACTGAGGTATGTAATATAGATTCTCTAATGTAATAAAATGAAATAAATACGTTTACCACTAAAGGGATGTGTAATATTAGGCAAATATTTTCAAAATCTAATCTTAATTCATTGATCTAGTAACTTTTTTACAACTAGGTACCTATATATTGCTTTTTATGTAAAATCGCTTTATAAGCTTCGTAAGACATATATACTCACTATACTATAAAATGGGTGAAACCCGTAATGCGCAGAATACGAGAAATTACAAAACCTCATAAAAATAGGTAAACATAAGTAAATGAAAAGAATCAACGACCGAAGCGCCGCAAAAATCAATACAAATAATAGGTAAGCCTTGCCGGTAAAGACACTTGACATCTTTCCTTACATATTTAGGGATTGTGAATTATACGCGAATTTGTGGTGTACCAAAATCCTTTGGCGATTTTCCAACTCAGTTTAACCTTTTACCTTGAAATTGGGGATTAGTAACGTTATAAGTTTAACGCATTGCTAAGAGCTTACCTTGGCTCCTTGCTTGAGTAGTTCCTCGCTGTAGGCGAGTCCAATGCCGGCCGCTGCCCCCGTTATCAATGCTACCTTGCCTTTTAACTCCATTTCGATATAATATATTTGAGAGGACTGCGCCCGAATGCGGCAACCACTCCGCTCGATGTGGGTGTGCTTCGATCGCGGCGGGATCTCGGCTCGAAAGGGGAGGTGGGGGTGCCTCGTCCCGGCCCACACCCCTCCCGTAGTAAATATACGCACGATTGCACGCCACTCTCGCTATCCTACGTCGATTCAGGCTCGTCACTCGTGTGGACGCTTCATGGGACACTTTGAACACCGCTATAAATAGGCCCCGTACTACGCCACTCATATGTTTTGTGATATGAATGCCCGATCAATGCGCATTGCACGCTCAAAGGTAATAAAACTGCGAATCACTGTTTTACTTTATTTGTCAATTTCTATTTACTTTGTTCATACAATAAATTTTTCTAAATATAAAAAAACAATTTTACATTTTTAATAATTTTCTAATGACTAGTGAAAATATCACAGATAGAGCGACACGGGTTCAAACACCAACGTATCGAATATATACAAAAGTTTTATATTAAAAATGCGACAATCTCGATTTAACAGTCGCGCACTGTACACAATAATACCAAAATAAAGTATGTCATAAATCTTAAAATAATAATTGGTGACCCGTTAATTTAAAAACTTTCAAAATATGTATTCCAAAAATAAAATAATATACTTGTATTTCCTTTGATTTCTAATAACATAAAAATTACAAATAATTCTAAGAACTTGATTTTAGTTAACCATGATTTTTGTTATATAAAAAATTGATTAGACAAAATAATATGTACATTTAAAAATATATCACAGACCATAAAGTATTAATGACCGCTGACAAAATGTCGCAGAAATAAAAAAAAACACAATTTTAGCCAGCAAATATTGGTCTCCTGATATTATAGGTTCTATCGTATAGAAGCCAAAAGTTATGGAGAAAATTTTAAATTTTATAAGATTTGAGTGCCATAATTGAATATTTTCTGCACTTTACGAATGATGAGCCTGATCGGCTCCAGCGGCTGGAACGGCTTTGGCTAAATAAGAAAATGATCTTGCATTTGGGAGGCCGGCGATAACACATGCACTAAGCGCAGAACGGGTTAAGTTCATGGGAGCCGCGTCGTACCACTCTAACGTGTCGCCGTCGTAGCACTCCACGTGGGGGATTGTTGTCGAACCTAAAATTTAATATTTTGGTTTATAATTTATAATTAGATTATAGAGATAGTTGAGGCTGTCGTGGTGTAGTGGCACAATGTCTGACTGTAAACGTGACGGTCATGGGTTTATAAAATTATAAGCTTTGTACGTAAAATATAAAGCAAATAAATAACTTTAATTGTTCCTCTCTAATGTAAAACTAACCATTGAATCCACCAATCACAAAAATCATATCATCAAGCAACACTGTGGCAAAGTTGCTTCTGGCGCTAAACATTTCAGTCACTTCCTGCCACTCGCCACGCTGTGGACAGAACCGCTCTCCTAAAAATAGATGCATATAAAGGGGACAATCCTTATTCCTTCGTTTAGTCATCGTTTTATGTAAACGAAAAAAGGAGAATATTAAGAGATAATAAACCGTAATAAGTTTATTACTAGTACATTATTTCTTTTGTATTAAATTATTTATCTTTTATATCTTTACTCCTATTTTATTATCGTATTACAAAAAAATATATATATTTGTATGAAAGAGTGCCTACTGGCAGCGAGACCACCTTTCACCTTTCATCGACGCTAAGACAGCATCATAGGGTGAATCATAATTTCAGATAATATAAATTTCAGAAATACTAATACGAGAAAAATATTTAATCTTTACAAAAATTTACCAGTATTAAGACGACTGTAGCCATTGAATCCTCCCAAGGCATACAAAGACTCTCGATACGCAATCAAACTGACACCCGAGCGTGGACTTATCATAGATCTAATAAAACTCCACTGTTTCGTGTCTGGATCAAAAATTTCAGCTGAACTCAACACTTCCTGGCCGTTAAAACCACCAACTATATAGATCTGTAAAATAAAAAAAAATACGTTTTATGTACATACTTTATTAATATAAATTTAAACGAAATCAACCATTCTTTATTTACTACCAGCACAAATTTACGAATTTTAAAGCACAAAATCGTTGCACGGTCTGTAAACTATAACTATATAAACATATACAGCCTTCAGGGAGAGGCTAAATATATATTGAACCATAAAATACATAGTAACCTTTCCCCCTAGAGAAGCTGCACTGGCGTCAGAGCGTTGCTTGTTCATAGGCGTTATCATCTCCCATTGATTTTTATCTGGATGATATCGTTCCACCGAAGACATTCGTGTGCGGCCATTGTAGCCACCCAGAGCGTATATTAAACCGTCTAGACAATATGTGAAAATTTATGTTATTGCTTATTCCTGAGGTCACCTAAATAAGGAGTTTGGAAACAACGTGTATTTTTGAAAGATTATTTACTTACTTTTAATAACTAAAATTTATTAATTAATTTTAGTTCTGTTTTTTTATTATTTTAAAATATAATTGTCGGCTGTACTTTAAGCTATAATAAAAATATTTTATTTAGAGTATTTGTTATTTTAAAACGGCATAATATATACGCAAAAAATATTGCAAAAATCATAGTCACCCTACAATTTGCGCTACAATTCTACAAATACAATGTACAACTATAAGCTACCTCCAACACAATCACAAACCGTGAACAACGACACTGACGTAGCACCTCGCCTGGTACATGCAGGCGCGCTCGTGCCACACGTTAGTCACCGGATCATAACACCGCACAGTGTTAAAGTGGTCGCTGCCATCAAACCCGCCGATCATGTAGATCAAATTATTTAGAGTACACAGGCCGTGGTACGCGCGCGGCGACAAGTCCATGTGGATGGAAAGAAACCAGCGGTCCGCACTGTAAACAATGGCGGCTTTTAAATAAATTTGATGGTTTGTTTTTCTTTTCAATTTTTTTTTCGAGAAAGAGGCACACGCTTTTTTGGTGTAGTGAAATGTAAATTTATACGCCGTGCTATACGTGCCGGTTGAGGGTTCGAAGAAAGAAATCCAATTTGGAAATATGTTTTTCAGGGTGACGATAAAAGAATATAAGGATGCTTCTATGTTTTATTGGAATTACATTATTTGTCACAATATAATATTGCGCAATTCTTCGAAATAAGTTAAATTAAGAGGCGAGTCGTGGCGCAGGGACACAAGCGTATGACTGTAAATGCGACAGGTCGTGGGTTCGATTCCAACTCCAATGTAATATTTAATATTTTCATTTCTTCACTCTGGTGTCGACGTTGAGTTCCGCCACTCAACACGCAGTGCTTTCAGAATTCGGCGGAAATCTAGGCTCTCTCTACCTACCCTGGTACATAAGGGATACAGCGTGGTTCTAAAAAAAAGTTAAATTTAACAATCTGGTAAAGAATACAATACATGCAAATATCATGAATGCATATAAATATATAATACTGCTTCAACAATTCGTTAAAACTAAATAATTTTATTAATGTTACCGTGTATCATAAGTTTCTACAAAACTGGTAGGGCTCCCTGCACTCCATCCTCCTACAGCAAAGAGTATTTCATACGGTACTCGCGGCCTCGCTAGCGGATCGTTAAGATCTGCTTCCATCTCCGGTCTCGAATCCAATACAGTTAAAAACATTACTGCAGGATATAATGCCTCTTGACATTTCTATAAAGAAAGATATTAAGTAAAGAAAGTTTAATGCACATATCCAAAATAATATTTTTTGTGATCTTACTTCATCTTCCATCACCGGCTGCCATTGTAAAATTTTCGATTTAAAATACTTATAGCTTATATGACCATAACGTATACAGGTTAATAACGATGGTATGTAAACTTTTCTATTTTGTAAATCATGCTCTACCCAAATTTTTATCGCCTGAAATACTATTTCTTCATTTTTGACATTTAATTCATCATCTTTCAAAATATCTTCCAGTTCTTGAAACGATAAAGATTTAAATTCATTGCATTCTTTTAATATTCTTGCAAAGTTTTGTCTTATGTATAATTTTCCTTTGATTTCTAAATCACTACAAAAATAGCACCTAGCAAACTTAAATATGCCAAGACAATTATGTGGTCGAAGTTGCTGTAGAAGGAACTGACAACATAACTGAATTACACCGACGATATCAAATTGATCAGCATAAGGTAGTAGATTTTCAACATTTTCAGCAGTGACGATGCATGTTCCTGTATAAGCGTAGTCAAGAATTAAGCCCATGTAATAAGATGGTACGTCAACGACAATTTCGGTTTCTTCGGATTTGTCTTTCTTAAGGGAGTTTATGAATATTGCTTTAAAATAAGGACTAACTGCAGAAAGAATTGCTCGATGAACTTGGATAGCTTTCTTATCTTTGCAAATGATTGTGCCGTCACATAGCTGACCGTTTAATCTTAGCTCGTTCCATATTGCTGGAAATTCTACTACCGAATAATTTTCAGGAAGACATACACATTTACGTTTTCTTGAGATAATTCTTTTTTTGGTCAATCGAGATTTAACAGATGCAGGCGTACGAATAGAATTTTTGCTTTTTGATAATTTTCGATGTTTCGTATTAAATTCCATCCCTTTAGAAAAAACGGTGGTCGAAACTTGTTATCTGTCGCGACGACAGATTTTAAAGACAGTTGTTGCATTTGTTTAATATTTAAAAGCGTAATTCGAATAAAATTTTTAACTAGCCAGTAAACAATATTGTCTATGATTTAAAAAAAAAAACGATGACTTCTGATAAGTGGTAACACCAAGCCGCTGTCAGATATTGTTATTGTCTATAGACCCTCTTTTTCTTCCGGTTGTCAATATGGTGAGTTTCGCTCGGTGGAAAAATAAAAATAATCCATAAAAATCTTAGTGATATTAATGTGATGTGAAAAATTAAAGTGGTTTTAAGTTAAACCAGTGAAGTTAAAATGTGTTCCAATATTTATTTCAGGGTGTCGACATCAACCATAAACACGACAGGAAAGTTAGGCGTACCGAAGTCAAATCTCAGGATGTGTACCTGAGATTGCTCGTCAAAGTAAGTATATCCATAACAAAACCATTTTCAATTTATAAAATAATGTATATTTCACAAAAGACAATAGTCAGGTTGTAATTCTAACCTATTTTATTGTTGACAGTTATACAGATACTTGGCCAGACGTACAAATGCCAAGTTCAACCAGATTATCCTTCGCCGTCTCTTTATGAGCCGTATAAACCGGGCGCCTATCTCCCTGTCTCGGTTGGCTCGTCACATGAAGAAGCCCACTCGGGAGGGTCTGATCGCAGTAGTGGTCGGCACTATCACCAACGATGTCAGGCTGTACAAGGTTCCCAAACTATCTGTTGCCGCTCTTCATGTTACTGAAAAAGCACGCGCCCGTATCTTGGCTGCTGGAGGTAAGATTAGATTTAATAACAAAAACTTAGATAGGTTATGTGGCATGGACTAAAATTAATGATTGTTGTGAAGTGTTTTTAATACCAAGTAATATCTATACCACGCGTGAATAAGTTGGTAAGTCTACTTGCATTTACAATTTTTGTATTAACAATAAACTCTTTAGTAAAACAATTAAAATTTCACAAGTTTGTTTTGTGCAATCATATCTAATGATACATTTAGTAATTTATTTACTCTATAAATAATGCTAATTATGATTAAAAAATCACAAGTCAAGTTATTTACACTTTTATAGACATGCACAAAGCAAATAAGTTAAAAGTGAAATACTTTTTCAACCATTTAATATTCATAGTGCGGCTATTTCAAGCCACTTTTTCATTAAAATGCAATTTATATTTAAGTTTTCACAATGACAGGCTTTTTATCTTTTGCATCTATGTTGCCTAGGGAATCAATGAATAATTTGACCATTTGAGTTAACTTAATTATTTTTTTAAACATTATTATTAGTATAAAGTTGTCAGCATATAATTGTTTTAATCAAAATGAACATGAGGTAATTTTGGCTACGTTTGGTTAACCTCTAGGTTTAGTGTTAAAAGTATATCAGTTAATTAATCTATATTAACAATACTCCGAAAAAAAAAAAATACAAATACAAGTTCTCTTATTTTTACAATATTAACAATTTTTTTATGACAATGTTTCAAACTTAAATTCCAGCTAAAGATTAATTAGTGTTTTCTATCAATGTACCTAAAGCAATTATGCCATCTAAGAATATCTTATTGTTGATTTAAATATAACAAATTTGTATTATAAACAAATGAGATAATATTTTGCTTTATATGTATGAAAAAAACTGCATGCTATACCAGAAGCCTAGCATTGCTTATTGAATATTGAGAAAATATTACTTCTGTTCTCCATTTCCCTTTGCACTTTGGCTCATCACTAAAATGAAGAAATAAAAAAATTAAATATTTCATTCTTAAATACATCTCAAATACATGAAAATAAAAACAAATACAGATCCATATACAAAGGATAATTATATTTAACATTTCAGTAAGATTTTATCATTTCAATGTACTAATCCAATACAATATTTGTTCACACTTGCATACAATATTTTGTACACACTTTTCTAAATTGGCTTTAAATTGATGAATTTGCACAAATCCTAGGATTTTTTTTTTGTACCATGACCTACATTACTGCATGTACTTCAACAATGAGATTTTCTTCATATTTTTTAAAACTATTAATTATTTATTATTATTATTGAAATGTGCTAAAAAGTCTTAAAATATGTTTATCAGATTATATATAAATATAAAAAGAAAGTTCAGAATGTAGTGTATTGCAGTGAAAGGGACAATGTTTAACTGTGTATGCTGGGTAGACAAAGTTCAGCTATTGATTCTTCAGCCTTACAAAGTTGATTTAAGACTGAAACCTAGAAAACGAAACGAAAGAATTACCTTTACTCATCCCTCTACATACCAAATAAAGTGTGAAGCGAAAAAGACAACTTTAAACTTAAACAAAAATCATATTTTCAGGTGAAATCCTAACTTTCGATCAGCTTGCCCTTCGTGCTCCCACTGGCCGTAAGACAGTTCTCGTCCAAGGCCGCAGGAACGCTCGTGAAGCCGTACGCCACTTCGGGCCCGCGCCTGGCGCCCCACGCTCGCACACGAAGCCCTATGTGCGTTCTAAGGGACATGAGCGCTCTAGACCTAGCCGTAGGTCTAATGTGTAATCTTTAATATAAGGAATACTATCTATTTTGTGTTTTTTTTAATCTCCTTTACAATTTAAGAAACTGATGTGGAACTTAATATATTATTCACACTATACAACAGATATAACACATATAAAAACAGTGCATGTTTAAATACTTTTCAAATTGATTACAGAGATTTGCTTAATATATCATGCCATAACATAGTACAGTATTTTTTTCCATGTATATTTTGAAAGCATTCCACAACACATAATTATATAATGACCATATACATATTTATTAAAATATAAATTTAAATAACATACAATAGAGATAGGAACGGAGGACATCGGTGTATTCAATCATTATTTTGATCCTGTCCTGTCAGTCACTGTTTACTTGATTTTTCTAAACCTTTTGTCTTTGCCCACATGGTTAAAAGCAAATAACGAAGATTTAGGCAAGATTAAATGACAAATTCTCAAAGACCACATATACATAAACAAAGGGATACCATGATATACACAGCCTTATTCAATAAATCTATACTTTTAATAAAATCTTAACAGATCGATGTCTATACATGGAAGATATATAATAAAAAATGTTATTAGAGGCATTTAAAAACGTAATAGAACCAAAAACAATGATTTTTAATTTGTCTGTGGGTTTGTTTACGCTAATCTCAGAAATGACTTAACCGATTTAAGTCACAATTCACTATTATATTTTACTCAACAACATTTGGGATTTGTTTTATTTCAATCGGCTTATAAATAAAAAAAGTCATACTCATGTTAAAGAATTTTGTTCTATAAAATTACTATTTAAACTGTTTTATTGAACTGGCCAAAACTTCAATATAGATATAGACCGTAGCGATGCGACAAGCGGGCGAAGCCCGCTCAAAAAAAAATAATGGTTCTAAAGTAAAAAAAAAAAAATTAGCTTCACGCTGTATCCCGCACACAGCAGGGTAGGCAGAGGGAACCTAGTGTTAAGACACTCCGTTCCCCACTTTCTGCCGAATTTTGGAGGCATTGCGTGTTGAGTGGCAGAACTCAACGCCGCGCTTTGCCTCGACACCAGAGCGAAAAAATGGAAATATAAATTTAAGTAAATATTTCATCTCCTCGAGTGGGGATCGAACCCACAACAAGTCGGTTTTACAGTCACACTTTGTGCCACTGCGCCACGACTGGCCTCTGGTTCTAAAGTAAAGTTGGTTATAAAGTAAAATTTATAATAGAATAAGAATTCGAACCTAGTTCCTAAGATAAGGTGAGAAATATAAAAAAAGTATGTGGAAAAATTAACATAATTTATTAATAAAATATATAACAATAATAAGTCTAATGTAATGCCACATAAAATTTAATCACAGATTTGTGACCAGTAGTTTACTAAAGGCTCATCTTGGTGGGTTACACCAAGTACTTGTTTCAATTTGTTGATTGCATCTGGCTTCCCCGACGAATGTTTAGCCATTTTGATTGTTTTTACAATACTGAAAAAAAAAATAACACTATAAATTCTATACTAAAATATGCTAGCAAAGTATTCGTCGTGGCGCACCGTGTGACTACATGCGACGGTTGGCTCAAATCCCACTCCAGGATTTTTTTTTTTCATTTCCTCGTTCTGGTAACAAAATAAAGTGAGGCGTTGAGTTCCGCCAGTCTACACGTAATGTCTTGAACATTGAGTGGTGCGTGGAAAACGGTGTGTCTTAAACAAAAGTTTCCTTTTGGGTACCATTCTGAAAAAATATTTTATTTCTTTTTTAACATGGTACGTTTATGTACTTGAAATTATGGCTTTCATTATCTAAAATGTGTTTTTAGATAATCAACTTGTTTTCATAATTCTGAGAAAGTACAAGCACTACGTGGCTGGCTTCATGTCATTGGCGGCAAGGACGCCCCTTACGACCGTAAACAGAGCGTTGAATTATTTTCATTTACATTTTCTCGAAAACATCCAAATTACATGCTATAAAAGCCGAAGTCTATCTTCATAAAATTTCCTTTTCAATATCCATATCAAATAAAAAACGATACATCACCTTGCAATTTTCAATTATTTTTGTTAAAAAATGCTTGCACTATTAAAAAATCTGACCAGTAGCTACAGAGATTTTAACGTTGAAACAAACAAAACTCTTCCGCTACATTATATTAGTTTAAATAAAGAAGGGTCAAGTCGGGAACAGTGACTCGATTTTTTTTAGATGTTAAATTTATGAAGAAAGACCTAAAATAACGACGTGACATTTACACACAACATATCTTTCTCCCTACATTATCACTTTTCTAATGAAATCAATATTAAAGTTGCCTGATTAAGTTCTTTTTTGAAAATGGTAAAAGAGCCACAGTGTACCGGTACTAATCTACAGTGACTCGACCATAGAGGCTAGTCGTGGCGCAGCGGCACGAAGTGTGATTGCAAAACCGACTGGTTGTGGGTTCAATCCCCACTCGAGGAGATGAAATATTTGCTTAAATTTATATTTCCATTTCTTCGCTCTGGTATTAAGGCTAAGCGCGGCGTTGAGTTCTGCCACTAAACACGCAATGCCTCCAGAATTCGGCAGAAAGTGGGGAACGGAGTGTCTTAACACAAGATTCCCTCTGCCTACCCTGCTGTGTGCGGGATACAGCGTGATGCTGATTTATTTATTTATTTGATTTGACTCGACCATGTTGTGCACAGTGACTCTATCAGTGCACAGTGGCTCGTCAATATAAAAGTCAATTAAAACTGTAATATATATTCAATTACGTGTTTTTATTTATATTACATTTGTCTGTAAAGTCTCATGAGTCATGAGTCACTGTGTACATTTTAAATTTGTGTCACTGAAGAGGCTGTTGCCATTTTGAATTTAATAGCGCACAAATGAAACCTAGTCTGCCAAAAGTTAAGCGAATCTATGCCACTGCCCGCTGCACGACATTTTCCATTAAATTATAACAATCAATCAATCTTTAAATATGAATTAATAAAAACTCGTGTAACTTACCTTGGAAAGTAATTTTTCGAGTAGCAAACCACATAAATACTTATATCATGTCGAATTGTTGTCAGAGATAAAGTATTTATATGGTTGTCAAACGATGGAGACAAAAATATTGCTGTTCTATGTAGGAAATATAAGCGTGAGTCAGTGTACGCGATAGAGTCACCGATCCCGACTCTACCCTATATTAACAGGTTTCTTACGAGAACCTGATAATTATGTCAAAAAAATATATATATTAACTACAAATGATAATAGTTCTTACCCAATCCACTCCAACTGTAAAGTTTTTAAATGTTGAAGTAACACTACATCATTGAATTTTATATTTTTCATTGCATTTTCTATCTTATTCATCAGTGTAGGGCCTGCGAAAACACTTTCGAAATAGAAAACATAAAGCTTCACTACATTAATGTGAAAAATAACAAATGGTTAGTTATTAGACAAATACTTTATGTATTTAAATAATGTTTTTTAGCTCCACGCTGTATCTCGCTTAGCTAATAAATTATACTCTGGTGTGCACAAACATTTTTTCGTACTGTACTCCACATGTACTAGAGTTGGTAGAAGAAATCTAATGTTAAGATATTCCGTTCCTCATTCGTCCGCCACATTGGGTATTGAGTGGCGGAACACGACGCCGTGCTTTGTCGTTTTACCAGAGCCTCAAAATGAATATAAATAATTCCACTAAGTACAAATTAAACTCACAATCGTCGAGTTTTTTTATTAATTCTATGTATATATTGTGGTTTCGATTTTTGGATTTTAATACATTTTTGTGTATTTGTTATTATTATTTACTTTTACATATACAAAATCAATGAATCAATTCTGAAATTAATTTCTTTATAGGTATTCTCTTACATTTTATAGGCACAGTTCCTTTCCATTTGCAATCGAAATTACAATTTTCAGTTTCCTCTAAAACACAGGCATTATGTAAAAGTGTTACGTCAGTTTCTTCATCATGTATATGGATATTACTCAAATCTGTTTTTGGTAATAATATTGATAAGCTGTTAATAATTTTAGAAGCGTTAAGCTCCTTGGATTTTATTATAATCTAGAAGAAAAAAATACGTTCATTATATAAAGATTTTTCTTTAAATAGTAAACAACGCGTGGCAGAGCTCAACGCCGCGTTTCAGGGCATTCAATTTTTTTCCTGCGCAAAAGTGGCCTATTTTGATCAGTAAATTTAATTAATATCTTACACCAAACTTAAACTTAATAAAACATTTTTTGTTTCTTATTTTTTTCTGTATGCTTACATGAATTCCAGTTAAAGTACAGTACAATAATATTCTAAAGACAGCATTACTCAATAAATTTTCTAATTCCCTCAATGACGTACACTCATCAGTATTTTTAACTGAACATGCATTTTCTTCAAATATTGTGCCTTTTATCATTTGTGGATTATATTTCTTGAGTAATGTCTGACTAGTATACAAAGTTTCAGTGTATGTAATGGCACCTATTCTTAGCATCCAAGTAAAATGGGAATGGAGCTTCTTATAAATATCTTCATCAGCTGAAAATGTGATTATTCAAATATGATCATTATATATACATATAAAGTACAAAAAAATATAAATGTTATTGGTAATTGCAAAACTTAGTACAAGAGTGCGCGCAGTGTCTTACTGCAAACATGTTGGTAGTGAGTTTGATCTTGACACATAGGAATGGTTTTAAACAATTTTTTTTCTTAACTCTGAGTTGAGTTGAGTTCCATTACTCAATATACTGTCACTATACACTATATGCTGTTTCATCCCTGCTATGCATAAGACAATATGTAGTAAAGCTACAAAAACGTTCTACTTTTCTTTTAATAATCAGCTAAGCACTTAGTGTTAAGACACTCCATTCCCCATTTTTCGCCGAGTTCTGGAGGCATTGCGTGTTAAGTGGCGGAACTCAACGTCGCACTATGCTTCTACACCAGAGCGAAGAAATGAAATTATAAATGTAAATAAATATTTAATTTCCTCGAGAGGGAATCGAAATCACAACCAATCGTTTTTACAGTCACATTTTGTGTCCCTGCATTATGATTGGCTTTTACCAAAGGTTATTTAAAATATTTTGAACATATACATAGCCATTATCTACAAGCCTACACTAATTTATTTAAAAAAAATACCTGTCAGTTGTGTAAGAGACCTAGATTGTCCATAATCATTTCTACCAGTGTTAAGTCGCAAAGCTCTTTGTGAACATATGCTTTGCTCATTCTCATACACAACATCAGCCAGTCCTTGTAGTTCTGTTGCTATTTTCTAAAATTATATTAGTTTTTTAATGACCACACATAAATGAAAAAAAAACAGCAAGACTTAAACTTAACCTCTTTGATATCAAAAAAATTGTAAGAAAAATAGTTAGAAAATGTGAGTTCTAATCATTTTTCTCTCCTTAATGTGAAGTAACTATTTAAAAAAATAATAATAAATTATAATTTGTTAGTATTAAAATACTACTCACAATGGTAGTGGGTTTGATTACCATTCTGATTATTATAAAGTAATTTTCATTTCTATGCAGTGTTCTTAAAACATTTACAAAGTGTTGAATGGAATATCTTAACATTAATTCAAAGAAAAATGTTATATCATAATAAATTTAAGAAATCTACCTGCATATGTTCAGAAAGCATTGGTGTTATGTTTAGCAGCATCATTTTATCTTTCATTAGAACAACTATAGAAAATAGCCTCTTAAGACCCCTTGCCCTAGTATCTTGTAAATGAAACATGAGACTAAGAACATGACCTTGCGTGTCACTGAAGTACACTACACCACCTTCTTTATTCCAATTTACCTTAAAATTAATATTAGTTAAACTATTTAATAGTACCAATTAAAAAGTGGCAATTCATTTAATAGTGGTAGTGTTTAGTTCTTTGCTCTAATAAAATTAGAGAACATTAGAAGTAAGAAATGTTACAAGGCCATTGTAGCACAGTCCAGAAGCATCTGATTGTGAGTCTGGCAGGCAGAACAAAATGTGGCTTTAAGGCAATATTTACGTTTAGAATATAGAAACCGCAAAGTAGTGACATATGAATGGAAACTATGATAGTAGGGTATCTATACACACTACACTATTAGAAGTTAAATATTTAAATTTGATTTGTTCATAACTAACTTCACAGGTAATGCTACGTAATGCAGCTTGTCGTAAAAACGCAGTTACATCAGCGCTAGGCACCGACTCTCTACTACAGAATATTGTTCCATCATCTTCTCTTGAGATTAACACTGTTTCAGGTCCAATAGAAGTGCAGCCACTGCATTGTACTGCACATTTCGATGCTTCTGTTGTATGACGTTCATCACCTGTTGTAAATGTACAGAATAAGGGACGCGGACCATGAGCCTCACAAAAATGGCACAAACCCACGATAGCATTCATTTTTTGTAAAACTTTATGATTTATAATTTAGGTTCAAAATTCTGTTTCTTTTTCATATTCAAGAACATTAAGTGAGCTTTGATACATGTAACGATATAAAAATTAAATTATTACGAAAAAATTATAGTCGTATTCAAATTTATTACGTATTTAGAAGTTAAAAATAACAACAACATACGACAGCTGAAAATAATTGGTCTACGTCAATGTCAAATTGACAACATCAACCGATTGTCATAATTTTTTTTTGTTGTTGTACAGATGACATAAAAATCTTTGATTTCATTATTATCTTTTATAAGGATTGACAAAAAAGGACCAATTCTTTTTCGTAATATTATAGTATAAGCATGCAGCATTTTGTTTCAGTAAAATATTATTTTTTACTATTCACGTAAAAATCATAGTTTGACAGTCTCATACTCTCATTACTGTATGTACTTGAGATTATGTAAATAAAAGATTATAAATAGAAAGAAAAAAGACAAATTCCACGATTTTCAATAACTCATTTATTGAACTGTACACGGATTCATAATAAAATTTTCATGGAACATCACTAGCACAGTTTATAATACGATCTACAACTGTGCCGCATTCACTGCACAAAGTTAATACAAGTTAACATTACATAATATATAATAAAAACACCTCGCATAGCCAGGTTTGTAACCGCGTCAAGCGTGAACATGATCAGAAGGAAAAAAGAGTTACAAATAAATTATTTAATTACAAACAAATAACATGTAGTGTCACCTATTGAAAGAAAATTTTTCTAAATATGTATGCTTTACTACTATGCGTTTATTTCTTAGACACAGGTTTGTAAGCTAGTTTCCTAGATTTGAGTGACGACCATTTGTGCCGTTTGTAGTAGTATACAATGGCGGCGAGTGTGGAGAATATTCCGATGGCCTTGATGGTCATGAGGCGTCGGTCGTCGAGTTCGGGCTCAGAGCACCACCTCAGGAAGGTGGCCACATCCTTGGCCAGTTGAGATGCTGTGGCGGGAGTACCATCGCTGAACTCTGCGGCCTGCAATTAAACAATAATTATATTTCTAACAAAGAATTGTTCTTTACAACATTTTTAAATAGGTAATAAATAAAAGTATCAAAATTAAATTATTATCTGTATTATGTTAGTATTGTATTTTCCTCGTGTATCACTAGTGTAAATGTTAAGATGCAATATATGATTTGTGAATGACATTAAAGGTCAAGAATAATTAATATTACAGTTATTAAAATCCAAGATCTTGTGTAAAGTACGTAATTAGTACGAAAGTAGTTAATTAGCAAACTTAAAGATTTTTTAAGTAGATTATTTCAAGTAGAACCTTATTACTGGTTGCATGAGTAAAGAACACAGAAAATACCACTCAAAATAATAAAAAATAATAATAATAAATACATGCTTTAGCAATAGTGACCTAACTTTTCAGTTCTAAAAAAATGCAAAGAACAGTTCTTCAGAATATTTTTCTTTAGATGTGTACAATATTCAAAATGAATCATGACAGAAAACTTCTGCAGTGCATACGGACACAATAAACATTTTTTAGCTTTTTGGAGGCAAGTGTTTTATTGATGTGTACATAATAAACACTATGTGGTTGTGGATTCAATACTAATTAAACAGAAATAATGAACAATTTTTTCATCATTACCTTCTTTTCTACATTTTATTTATTATAAATTTGTTCTTTTTTTATAATTATCAATTAACAAACCTCATCAAACAACACTTGAGCCATAGATATAGCTCCGCCAGGGAAGTACGGGTTGTAGTTCTGTCCTTCACGGAGAACAACACCGGCCGGTGCATCCATGTAGCCGGTGAGAAGGGCAAAGATATAGTCCTCACCTCCTTTACGTCCAGATACTATTAGAGATAGATCTGGAGGGTAAGCACCTGTGGAAGAAAAGTATGGTATTAAAATATTAATTGGTGATTAAGTTAAGCAACTGTAATTTTTAATGAGTAAATGATGTGTGACCATTTATTTATACTACAGAACAAATTGACGCGTACAATATTTTTAATATGTAAAGTAAAAATTTGGTGCCCTATTTACGAAAATTGTGCAGGCAGAATTATAGTTTATATATATAGAGGAGTGCAAAATGTTTTTTTTTTTAAATAATACATAAAAAATACATTAACAAAAAAAGATAGCACACACTACCATAAGTTTGACTTAAAATGAAATTAATATGGTCGTCGAAGACGTCAACCTTTCTGTAATTAATTATCTTTTATTGTACCATTATTTGCGGCTCTCGCAGCGTTTTCATTAGGGTATGGCGACGGCAAATAGTCGGATAACTTTCCGGGCCTCTCAAAGAAGTTGCCCTCCTCATCTGGACCATCCTTTATCATCACCTATAAGCAGAAATAATATTAAGATTGTGTGCAATATTTAACTATGTAAATTTTTTTAGCTCCACGCTTTATTCCTATTCCTAATGTTTAAGACATTCAGTTTCCTTACACAATAACTTCTCGAAAAATTGACTACGCGTGTTGAGTCTCTGATTGAGTCTCAACGCTGCGCTTTGTCTTGATGCCAGGCTAGGGAATCCAAAGTAATTCATTTCCCTGAGTGGGAGTCGCACTCACAATCACATGCTACGCTCCAAAATAGCCTCAATGATTTATCCCTTTTTCTTGCAATGATTAATGTTCATCATAACGGTGTCTAGTTTGGTTATAAAATATATTATACTTAATGTAAAATGATATATCAGTAATCAAACTATCATATCGTTACGTACGAAACTGACGTGGTTGACCTGATTTTTACAGTAGTCTATGAGCAGTGGCCGCCCTGAACTTAGTTGATGACCATCTGACCAACAAATGCGCAAAAGTCAACTTAACTACTAAAAACTCAACTTCATGGAGGCCACGATTGATCAACTGTACTATATATACTACTAAATAAATATCAGGATAATGTTTAATGGAATTGCTACATCATCTTTGGTCTATTGGGCTTATTTACATGTAGAATTAATGTTTTGACATTTTTTGTTATATATTTTGCATAGTGTAATATTTGTTATAAACGCAATGTAAACATTATTAATTTTTCCCAATTTGATTATATAAAAAAAATATTAATTTAAAAAATAATTTTGAAATTATTGGTTACCATAATGATTATGTGGATAGTGGTAACAGATCTTATCATTACAACAAATTATAATCACTTACAAGATAATTTTTGCATATTTATTTTGTTTTAACAAAAGTCTGTATAGTCTTGGACTTGTATACATATTGGACTTTAATATAAATATATATGATAAACAAATAAAAATGCTACAAAAATATGTAACACTATAAATTAAATTATTTTAGTTAAAAAAACAAAATGCATAACATACCTCTGCAGCTTCTGCCTTGGCTTCCTCCTCAGTATGGCTTACGTTAACCAAGTTGCGGAAAGCAATGTATTGAAGCGAGTGGCATGCCTTGCACACTTGCTTATACACTTCGTAACCACGGCGAACACTTGTGAAAAAAAAAATAGTTACAAAAAAAAATATCATAAACAAAAATATGATAAAGTATTGTCAACAAGTCCTGGCGACACTGTAGTTAAGTTTTCTCTTCTATGCATTGTTCACTTCGAACGTAAATTATTAATAATACCATAAATCTTAAAATATATCCACAGCATTACCATTCATGGCCACCTTGAAGTTATTCAGAGTGGGGTATTTGGCCACAGACTCTTTAACCATATTGTATATATTTTTTTATATTGATCTTGAAGGATATATTTATTTTGGTAAATTAGTGGACAATTTATTTTGTACATAATTAGTTAATTAAGCATCTTTGATTAAAAAGTTGTACAAATATATTTTATATCCACTGTTTATTTGTGTTAATTTTATAAAAAAAAAGTCCATTGAAAAGCAAATGTTTTTTTTAACTATAAAAGTAATGGGTATATATAGTTATTTAGAAAATGTATAAAAATTTGAACGGTCGGTTTCCAGGAGGCACGGTTTCAAGTCCCGCTACATTCAAATTTTTATATGTTTTCTAAATAAGTATTTTTCTTTCCTAAGTGTGGATTAACACTTTAAAAATGTAAAAAAATATATAATATATATTAGCAAGGTTTAACATTTTTTTTGTCTTGGACTGGAATTGTAAAAAATAATATATTAATGAATATCAAATAATATGAATTTTACTGTGAAATTAAAGATAAAAACTAGTTGTCTTGAAAACCACTTGAAATAATAGGCTAAAGAATAGGTAAATTATTGTGATTCAATATCCCCAGCAACTAACCTGGCTACAGCCTTTTATTTATAGATTCAACCTACCTTCTTATTACTAGAATGATTTATTGAAAAAAAGCAAGAAACAAATAATTAATATCTCTATCTCTTTTCATGTTAATAAACAATCTCTAGTATAAATTTTCTTATTATAAAAATATTGAATTTTGTTAATTAAATATCAAATACAATCTAAGGTACTTATCTCATATCAAGCTTCTTTTATATTATGTACACATTATACTTATTTCTTAAAATGTAGTAACACTAGATAAAATATATATTTAGGTTAACAAAGGACTGATAAAATAGGAAAATTATTATATATTAGTGTACCACAATTTTTATATAATGAATGAATAGTGATTCATATATAAAATTTGTGGTACATTCTTCGATAGATAATATGTTTTGAAATAGTTCAAAACACATTATTTATATCTGAAGACATACAAAAAGGTATTGAAAATGTGAAAAATTCTTACCTGGCATGGTCAAGTGATTGGAACCAGCCATCATGACTCCAAGGTTGGTGGAATGAATGAGCCCTGTCATCTGAAGCTTCTACAGATTGTTCTAGGGCAAAAAGAAGGGCACCTACACCTCCACCCACAACACCCAATGTGGATAACCACTGAAATAAATAAAACAATCTTATAATTTTAGTAAATTATTTACCTAATAAATATTTTATTAATATATTAATTTAAAGGAGCTCAAGTTCATAAATATAGAAAATCGATAGATTATATACGAGATAATTTACGATCCTGTTTTAAATGTATGAATTTCATATTTGCTATTGCCAAATACTATAGGTATTGCATTGATTTTTTTCGTCGCTTTTGTTTAGTAATAGAAAACAACTTTATAAAATAGCGTAATACATACCAATTTTCTATTGTTTGTCCATCCCTTAGTACTGGTGGACAGCTGACAAACCTGTAAGGGCGATATCTATTAATTTTCGTTACACTTGTTACATAATGTTGAGAAGGTTATACTTCGTTCCTATTATTTTCAAAAACACTGAGTGGCCAACTTCCTACTGTTCGTCAATAGCACGCACTTTTTTAATTAGAACACTATAATACCTCCTAGGATTGATAAATTTATCATATATCACTAGTTTTCCGCAAATATTACTTCTTACGAATAGTACATTTTTCTTAATAAAAAGTCACTCATGGGGAAGTTAGTCATTATAAAGCTACTGAAATAAGCTTTTAGTCTTATAGTTAGTACCTGGGGTGAAACTATCCCAATTTTTTTCAAAAGTCGTGCCCCACAAATCCTGCCTACCGCGGCCGCCATGATAGTAAAACGTCGTAATGAAAGACGAATCAACTGACATATGCGATCAAATAAAAAATGCCATTTTTAAACAAAAATACTGCAAAGCAAGGAATGCTAAGCATACATCCTTTGTTGTTTTAATAATTTATTTATTAATCATAGTAATCACTATATGTATTATAGATGTAAAGATAAACAAAATTACAGAAAATAAAACAAGATTAATTAACATGCTAATATTTATGTTAAAATACAAAATATATGCGTTGGCAATGACATATTATTTACATGCAAATGTCAAAAGCCGGTGTCAGTAGAATTTTATTATTCTTTTGATTGTACAGCACATGCATTTGATTTGGTTAAGATTTTTCAATATGTGGAAAATAAAATGTTTACAAAACTAAATATGACAGTAAACTATCAATGAAATTGTTAGTATTTAGAAGATTAGGTAGTTTTGTATTAGATTCTGGATTTATAAGGTAATTTTTAATAGATTTTAGAATGACTTTCAAATTGATAAAACATGAGTCTTAAGAAGGGTTTTATTAATTTTAGATTACAAAGTACTTTTACACCTTCCAAAATGCAAGTTTTTACTCAGAAAAGGAATCCTATTACCGGTAGTACCGAATGGGATGTTCAACATGAAGATTATGACTATCATCAGGAAATCGCCCGATCGGCGTTTGCAGATATGCTTCACGATACCGAAAGAAATAAAAAATATTATAGAGCGTTGCAGTTAGCTATTGAAAAAATGCACAACGAGGGAAAGAAAGCAAATGTTTTGGATATAGGTAGGTGAAATATAATTTATATATTTAATTTACAATATTATATATTGGGATGCCAGTTAAGGTTCAAGATTTTTTCTTCAGCTATGTATCGTACTTTGATAAGAAGACCGTCACTATACGAAAAATTGTGTTTTTCGTAAAGTGACGTTATGTCTACAAGATAGCATTTCTAACAGAAAAACACAATTTTTCGTATAGTGACGTTCTTCATATGAATATGCGGTATATTAACTTATAACATTGTAATTTTTAGTTATGAATAACTAGTAAATATATAAATAAAAACTTGTTCATAGGAACTGGAACAGGCCTGCTCTCAATAATGGCAGCAAGATGTGGAGCTGATACTATTACAGCATGTGAAGCATTTAAACCCATGGCAGAATGTTGCTTAAAAATATTACAAAGAAATGGTGTTGCTGATAAAATTAAAGTTATTCCTAAGAGATCTACTGATTTAATTGTTGGTGAAGATGGAGATTTAAAAGAAAAAGCCAATATATTAGTGACTGAAGTGTTTGATACTGAATTAATTGGTGAAGGTAACATACTTAAAAGCTTAATTCCATTTTTTACCTAATGCTAATACACTCTGCTTACCACCTGAAGTTTGAGACATAGAGTGTTGAGTGGCAGAACTTAATGCCACACCAGTCTTATCAGAGTGACAGAGATCTACTGTGTTATTTTATATTTATTTAAAAAATATACACAATATACAAATTACCTTCTTATAAACACTTTACTTAATTTACATACAAAGTGAGAGCAATATACACATATGTACATATATTCATTCTAATATATAAGACAATATGAATAATATTTTTTAAACATTTTTATAGGTGCTTTGTCAACATTCTCTCATGCGCATAAGTTTCTATTGGAAGAGGATTGTATAGTAGTACCTGATTCAGCAGTCATTTATGCCCAAGTTGTTGAATGCCCCACATTACAGAAATGGAATAAAGTAAATGATTTGGCTGATGAAGACTTAGATGTTATATTGAGGACCCCTCAGCAGGTATTATGATTTTCTATTATTTGGTGGTTTTTCATATTCATGTATTTTTACTAGTTTGTTTTTTTTTAAACATTTTTTTAAATAATGAAATAAAAATTAAAATAAAAATTAAATAAAACTTTTAAACATTTTTTTAAATATGTATGTATTTTTTTTCTATATGGTATAGTATTATACCACACTTAAGAAAAAAAATACATACATATTTAGAATACATATAAACATTTGAACATAGCGGGACTTGAACCCACAACTTCAGGAAACCAACATGTCCCATTTTGGTTGGTTTAATAATAATATTTTCTTTTCATTATTATTAAAATGGTTACTATTAATGTTCATATGATAGATGATGAGTGTTTATTATTTTTATGAAGAAAAAATGCTGTGTAAAAATATTACTACTAAAACTATGTTTGTTTTTCATTAAGTAATAACTATATTACTTATATACATTTTTTTAATTTTACACTATTCTCCATATAGAAGGATAGGTAAAAAAACTTAGAGTCATGTTGCATTTACATTCTTTGCTTTTTGTCCAAATTCATACATTCGGTATAAGAAGCAGAACTCAACTTTATGTTTGGCCTTGCCTAGCATAGAAAATAATTCCTCTTCAAGTGGTAATTGAAATCACAACAAATTTATCATTTAAAAATCACTTAAAATTATACACTTCTTTTGAAATTTCTAGATCAAAAACTGTGCGGGCTCTGCAGCAGTTCATGATATTCAACTATCTCAATTACCTCGACAAGCTTTTAAAGAACTTTCGGATCAAATACCAGTGTTCTACTATGATTGGTCTGGACATTCACCTATTGATATGAAGAAAACTGTCAAACAACAGTTCAGTGTGACAAATACTGGAAAAGCTCAGATGATATTTATGTGGTGGGAACTTAATATGGATACTGAAGGTTAGTTTGATTTTCATGATGGTTAGTGGTTAAATATCTTCCAGGGGAATTGACGATGCTTTAATTATTGTTATTATACAATTAAGAATAACCTGTTAGGGGTTTGCTGTACTTATAAAAAAATATAAAGAGAGAATTTATTATGTAGATATGCATTTTTTTGCTTTCCACCAGAATTTTTTCCATCTACAAAACTGGAAATGAATATAATTTATTCTCACAAATGGGAGTTGAGTACACAACTGTGGTGTTTGCATTAAGAAGGCAAAGCTTAGCGTCAACTGATTGAGTGGGTGAAAAGTAAAGAGTCTATGTTGTCTCTGCGTACACCACAATATGCTATATATAGTTTTCATTAATAATATATTCCAGGTAAAATATGTCTAAGTTGTGCTCCATGGTGGTCCCATCCAGATGCAAATCTGTCATCTGAGAGACCTCAAGATTCTATACCATGGCGAGACCATTGGATGCAAGCCGTCTATTATTTACCACAAGAGTTAAATGTCCAAAAAGATAATGAAATTTCTCTAATCTCGTGTCAAGACGAATATTCTTTATGGTTCTATTTAGAAAATGAAACTTTAAAGCAAAAACATTATAAGCGACCAATATGTGAGTGTGGTGTCCATATGGCTTTATCAAGAACTCATGTATCTTATTTAAATGATGGGAAGCGAAGTAAAAAGTTTTTAGCCCAAATAAGGGAAAATTTAGTCCAAGATAGTGTTGTTTTGGACTTAAATGGTGGTAGCTTGCTTGGACTATCAGCAGCTAAAATGGGGGCTAAATCGGTTTACATATTAGAAGATAAATCATTACATATTGGTATTCTAAATGACTATATAAAAGAAAATAATATCGAAAACGTTAAGATAATTCCAGAATTATCAGATGATGTATTAGAAAGAGTGACAAATGTTTTATGTGATCCGAATTTTAGTAGTGCAATATTGCCGTGGGAAAATTTAAAAATGGCGTATTTACTATATAAGTATGGCAATAAATTAAAAAATGTAACAGTGTTGCCAGAGAGTTGTGAATTTTGGGCAATGCCGGTTGATTTTCAGGATTTGCACAAAATAAGAATACCATTAGGTATCTGTGAGGGCATAGATATGTCCACATTTGATAGTCTTGTTGAGGTGATTATTTTGTTTTTTTTTTTTATTATTGTTATACATTTACATTACTTTAAAAGCTGCTGTATGTTATTATGCTGTGTCTTGCCTTTATAAGTATGGTGGGCATAAAGAACATAGTGTCAAGGCACTCTAACTCCACTTTCCTCCCAAATTCAAGATTTGTAAATGCTCAATATGCAATTGCATTGAATCGTTAACTTTAAGACATTGCATAAGTAGTGGAAAAAAAAATATATATTTAATTTAAATTCAATTTATAATAAATATAATATAAGTTTAGTTATTTAAAAAAAAATTGCGACGTTGCGTTTCATCACTCTACACGCAACGCTTCTAGAATTCGGCGGGAAGTGGCCTCTGTTTAATCTGCTACATGCCGGATACAGCGTGGAATTGAAAAAAAAAAATTTTTTTTCATTTATTTTAAAAATGAAAGTCTGAGTTTATATTATACTTATTGTTTAATACAATTATTAAATTATTAAAATTTGAAAAACCATGTAAAATTTCCAAAAATAAAAAAATATATATAATAATATGTTTTTTCTAATGTTTAAATTGTTATTATTATTAGAGTTCCCGTATTATAAGTGATGCAGAAATAGAGGCTCAGCCATTATGGGAATATCCCTGTAGAAGTCGCGGCACACCGAGAAAGTTGTTTGAAATCAATATGAAAGATTTAAAACCGACCTTGGCTTGCGATGGCATTAATAGTGTTGTGTAAGTATGTTCATAATTTATAAGAAAATATGTTTTTTATTACAAAAAATAATTACATAATTAGATGCAAAAATTATTAAGTTTATAATTTCTTTGTATTTGATAATGGAAACTGTAGTTGATCAGTCTACACTATATTACTTATGTATATAAAATTACGACGATTTATATAAGACAAGTGACCCCAAACTTGGCTTCGAGCGCTTTTGCTTATTATTATAATATAGTTAAATTATACAACATTTTGTCATCAAAAATTCATCCCCACAAATTAAGAAGAAATTCGTCCTTATAATGTTAGCATTAGATAGTAGGAAGAAGGATAATAGGATTTAAAACGTCTCACACCTCCCCTTTATTACATTTGCATTTCCCTTTTTTACATGGTATAATAACTGCTTCTCCGCGTAGCACATTTCCACTTACTTATTAAGAAAACATATAAAAACTTTAATGTAGCGGGATTTGAATCCGCGTCTCTTTGGAAACCCTCCAAACGCTCTGACCAACTAAGCCGTACGTTCTTATTGAGCTACGTCGAAATTCTTATACGCTTGGTACAATTTATTTATGTTTATAACCATCTCTTTAGGGAGATTTTTACAAATTTTCACTACCCAAAGATAATTACTTAAAATTATCGTTTGATAAGAGAGAAAACTATTTTTAAAATATTTTTTTATATTTAGTGTGGAATACATTTTAAAAATGTTAAATAAAACATTTTTACTTTCCATTCGAATTCAAGACATTGCATGATTAGTGGTGGAACTCAAATCGACTTTGTCTCCAGAGTCCCCACTTTGCCTGGATTTGAGCCCATCGACATATTATGTAATTGGAAAATGGACAGTTTTTTTTCGTGCTTTTTTAGAAAACCTATAAAAAATTGAACTTAGCCGGATATTTATAAAATATTATTAAACTTTAAAATAGTTAAAATATTTATTTTTATTTTTAGGGACATTCAATGTGAAGAAAGTTCTTCTGTGAATGGTTTCGCAATATGGGCAGTGTGGATTGTGGGAGGGAAACCTATAAGTTCCGGTCCAATAGATTATCCAGTCATAGGAGATTTGGTTAACTGGGACACGCATACCAGACAGGCGGTTAAAATATTTGTAAGTATTTTCTCGCATTTAGTATCATTATAGTATTTTTTAAGAGGCACGCTGTATCCCGCATATAGCAGGGTAAGCAGTTCTCCGCTTTCCGCTCGAATTTCAGATATTGCGTATGGAACTCTATGGCGCTCTACGTTTTGCTAGAGTGGGAAAATTAGAATAATCGATACCCTGAGTGAGGATCCAACCCACCACCATCGTGTTTACATATAAACGTTGTATTACTGCACTACGACGAAGGATAGTGTGGTAATATCTATTTTTATTTAAAACCATGGCTAATGGCATGGCTCATGCTTATTGTCACCTTAATAAAAGGCTATATACAACTTTATATTTTCTTCTTCATGCCCGAAGTGAAATAGCATCTGACGTAAGAAAAAAGAAACCTGCTTTGCATGTAGTTAGAAAGAAAAGTAAAACTTTGGGTTTTTCATAATTCTATATGTATTTATAGTATTATGACATTCGTTGTAAGCACTAATAAAGATAAAGTGTGTAATTAGAGAAAGAAAGAGAGAAATAGAATAAAAGGAGTGTTTTTCAAGGAAATGTTATCGGATCGACCACATGTTTTGCAGCAATGGGCGGAATTCTGCAAGTAGATGTATGAATGTGATAACACTTCTGTCTCATGTTACAATGAAATTAAGCCTCGATGTAGCCGATGGCGAAATCAGTATAAAGGAAGTTAAGAGTGCAATACGAAGTCTGAAATATGTTTACAGAGATCATTCAGACTGTGTACGAGTAGGAGCTGGCATGTCGCCTTGGTCTCATATTCAATCATTTTTAAAATTAGTTTGTGGCATGTCAGCTTAGTTGTTTAATTTGTATTTGTATAGCTGTCCCCAAGGAGTGAAACAAAAAGACTTGAGAGTGAAAGTAAATTTGTGTAGTATACAGATGATGCAGTTCTCCCATGCACTCGCATTCTGATGATGCCATCATCATCAGAATGCGAGTTGTAGCCATTAACCACTCTGAAACCACTCTGAAAGAAGGATAATAATTGTCTTAGCCATATGTTCAGCATAGACGAAACATAGGAAATAGATGTAGAAAGGCACATTGCTGCCGGTAACAGAGTTGACAGTGCCTTAGCTGCATACCAACGGAGACGGAAAAACGTCAGCATAATAGCTTTACGTTGGGCCGTACACAGTGCAGTGCTGGTACCGACGCTGTTATACAGCAACGAAGCGTGGGTAATATAGAAGAAGAATTAAAGAAAGATTAATGTTGTGAAGATGCAATTTCTTTGTATTCTCTCTGGCTACTCCGCGTAGGGCATATAAAGCGTAAAATTTGAACGTAGGGGGACCCGAACCTGCGCCTCCTGGAAACCGACCAGGTGCTCTGACCTCGATGATAACGTATGGCTTAGTGCTACGTTCAAATGTTTATACGTTTTCTAAATAAGTATTTTTCTTTCCTAAGTGTGGAATAACACTTTAAAAATGTTTAAAAACAATATAAATATTTTTTATTGCAGAAAACCTCCAAAGAAGTGAGTGCGTCAGACGAGTGGAGCTACCAAGTGGCCTGCGATCTTGATAAAGGACAGTTTAATTTAAAAATAGACTTATCGAATGAATGAATGAATTTCCTATGGAATTTATATATTAATAAATGATAGATGATAATATTTTTTTTTTTTGTAAATTTTTTTACTCTTTTTTCAAGGTTATGATTATTTGTTCTATTAGAATAGATAAACACTTAGATAAAACTTTATAACAACATTGAACTATTGACTAGGGCTATTGCAATCGGCGGGCACCTTAACTTTATTTTGAAAAAAAACCATCGGATAAGAGATAAACACCAAAAAAGTCGCCAAAAGACCTATTCTGGAATATTACAGGATGGTATTGTTACATCAATTCCAAGAGACCAGAAAAGGCGCCAGTGCTCGAGTCAAGACTTTAATTTAACAAAAAATTTCTGATAGTAGCATAATGAAATAGAGTAGGGTTAGGATCGAAAAGGAATGACGGGAACGATATTTTTTTTTTATATTTGTCGTCCTCGTCTTTGCTCTTCTAGGAAATGTCCTTAGAAATGCAAAACGAGTGGCTAACTATAGAAGAATTTTGTATTTGTTTAGTCTTAAAACGGCGTACCCTAATCCGTGCTCCGCATCAACACTTTTATAACTTTATCTTAATGCTAGCTAAATAAATAAATAAATTAGCTTCACGCTGTATCCCGCACACAGCAGGGTAGGCAGAGGGAACCTAGTGTTAAGACACTCGGTTCCCCACTTTCCGTCGACTTCTGGAGGCATTGCGTCTTAAGCTTAACGCAGCGCGTTGCTTCTACACCAGAGCGAAGAAATGAAAATATAAATGTAAATAAATATTTTATTTCCTCCAATGGGGATCTAACCCACAACTAGTCGATTTTACAGTCACACTTTGTGAACCTGCGTCACGACTGGCCTCGTAGTAAATGATCCTCCTATATAATAATAAAAATCTTATATTATAATAATAACTGTTCCCACTGCTTTCACATTGCAAATATACCCATAAATTTTGCTACATCTGCAATGTGAAAGCAGTAGGAACAGCTTAACACTTGTTAGTAGGATGTAGGGTACTGCTAGATAGGGGGTCAATACTCACGTTGCGGTGACTAAAGTATAAGAAATCATACTTAAAGCGGTAAATCTTTCAGTAGCGAGAGCATTGAGAAACAACAACCGACAAATGCAATAGAGAACTCTTTAAAAAAAATGTACACAAAAGCTTTACTCTATTTTTGATCCAGATCAGTGTTAACCTTTTGATGGAAACGTATGAGAAATAGTACAAAATTCACGATGATGTTGGTATATTGTCATTCAGAATTAGTATTTTCCTATACTATAGGAGCCTACAAAGTGTACTAATAGAATTTACAATTTCATAGGATACTTTAAAGTAAACAAGGTACTTACTAGGAACTTATCAGATACTTATTATCTGACTGATAGATTTATTAGGTATTTTTTTACACGGTAGAAGTAGGAATGGGAGGTATAACTAGTCTTTAAAGATTTAATGTTAGCCAAATAGTAAGATTTATCATAAAAGTAGTTCATAAAAAAAACTAAATATTATTGTTCTGTTCAAATGTATTTGCATTTTTTATCCTATGAGTTAGTAAATATTAAGTAAGTATAAAATGCATTGTGCACTTCTTTACGTGCTGTGTGCGGTTTTATTAGTTTTCATAAAATACATTAAAATAATTTTCAATTTTGGTTGAACATCGAACGTGATTCGACACCAGAGCGAAGAAATGAAAATATTAATATTTCATTCAATTCCTCAATTTGGTAAATTTTTTAAACTACAAAAATTCTGATTTGTAACTTAACATTGTGCATAAGAAAACAATACATAAAAAAACTGCAACTGATGTAAATGAAAGCTCACTGTCATAACATAAATATTGTATATTTAATACGTAGGTATATTAAATATTGTCAAATATGGATATTAGATCAAGTAACAATTTTCTAACCAAATACAGAAAACTAGTGTAATTAACCAGTAGGTAATATTTAAATATTCATAGCCGCAATCGACGGAAGCATTCTTGAGAATAAGTATTTTATTATAAGTGGAAACCAAAGAAAGCCGTTATCAAAGATCCGCCACCTCTTCTCTGAAGCTCGATAAAAAGCTAGAATGTTAGAATATGGTAACCAGTCCTGATATCACCTACCGCAGTAACCTTAAAACATAATATAGACTTAAGCTATATACACACTTGAATAATAAAAAATAATAATAAATGCAAGATATTATATAATCTGTGGAGATTAGACTGAAGTGTAGTTTAAAATGTTTAATCTGTGTATAAATAAGAAAATGTGAACTTGGCCTTAGTGATTCCGCATCCGTACTTCAACCACGCTTTTTGTTCTGCCTTCACGCAATCTCATTATACTGTCAGGAACTCACACGATTAATTAATTATTTATAGCTTATTAGAAAATCAGCTTAGCGCCCGATTGAGGCTCGACGTCGGCGCAGTGTTGGCTTTTTGTTTTTCTCCGCACATAATTTTAAGCTATCTTGCTTATAAATCTATAAATATAGTTTTGAAGTACGTTTTCAAGTTCAATTATTCATTATGTGATGGGATTGTTTAATCTTTATATATTTTTTTAATATAATAAAACTACTAAATAACTTTATGCATGTAACAGTAGTCAAAAATATATTTTTAAATTTTTTATCGTGGTTTAAATTTCACACAAAAACAACTGGACGAATTTTCATTACCTTTTTTGTTACTTAGCTATTAGTCCTCGACAATGGTATGCCACTATAATTTATTTTGAAGGTTTTAATATCTGTTGCAAAGTCGTACCTGCCTTTGCAACAGATATTAAATATTAATAAGATTATTATATTAATAAGAGATATTAATAAAGAGCCTTAGAAGAAAAATACTTATTTAGAAAACGTATAAAAATTTTAACGTAGCGGGACTCGAACCCGCGTCTCCTGGAAACCGACCAGGCACTCTGACCACTAAGCCATACGTTCTCATCAAGCTGCGTCGAAATTTTTATACGCTTGTTACAACTTATTTATGTTGTTAGCATCTCTGTAGGGAGTTTTTTACAAATTTCCGCTACCCAAAGATAATTACATAGAATTATCGTTTGGCAAGAGAGAATACTATTTTTTAAATATTTTTAAACATTTTTAAAGTGTTATTCCACACTTAGGAAACAAAAATACTTAGGTAATCAAAATTATTGTCTTGAAACTATGCAGTGTAAAATAAAATTTATTCCTGCTTTATTTTAAATTTCGTAAAGAACTTACCTACTAACCCAAGTTTGCACTATGGATGAGGCAGCAACGCGTTGAAAGATTTATCACTGACAATTGAATATCGTTACTTAGTTATTTAGTTTTCTAGGAAACAATATAATGCAGTACTCTAACAGATCTTACGTGGAATATATGTTTATTATTTATATAATGTTTATTTAACATTTAAATTAAGACAAAAATACATATTAAAACGAGAACGCGTGGAGATTTATTAAAATTAACAATGTTATGCAGGTCGTGAAATGATTACGGCGTCTTAACTTAAATTACGTCAATTAGGAAAATTACTTAAAATAAAATTCTTAACTTAGATGTTAGGTACCTACATGCTATTTTCTAAAAGGCATTTGCACAATTTTACACTTTAATTGGTTTTTTAACGTCACGCTGTATCCCGCACACAGCAGGGTAGGCTAGTGTTATGACACTCCGTTCTCCATTTTCCGCCGAAATCTGGAGGTATCGCGTGTCGAGTGGCGGGAATCAACGCCGCGCACCGCCTCCACACCGGAGTGAAAAAAATGGAAATATTAAATATTTTATTTCCTTCAGTGGGAATTGAATCTACAACCTGTCTTGTTTACAGTCACACTTTATGACCCTGCGCCGTGACTGGCATCTAATTGTTAGAAATGCGTCAAATAGTACTAAAAAACTATATGATGATATTGAAACATTTGTTACTTTTGTTGTAATTGTAGTCACGCTATCTTCAACTTGACAGTACTAAACAGGCACGAAAGACGTAAGTAGCCATAAAGCAGTTAAAGCCATGTTTTTGTCACTAATCGCTGTGGCTACTCCGCTTGAAGCTACTCTTATATAACAGGTTCGACTATCCTTACTTGTTTTTTTTTAAATACAACCTACCAAGCGGAATGCATAGAAGTTGCGGTAAACAAGTAATTATTCAAAAATAGAAGAGTTCGCAGAAATAAAAAAAGATTTACGATCCACTACTGTGGCATTCGTCATTAGGCAGTTTTGTTGTGCTCCGTTTTATTGTTTGTTTGTTTACTTAAACTATTTATTTAGTGATATTTCTTGTTTTTATCTTTTTTGTGATGTTCAGGGGAATTTTAAGGCTCATTTGTATAATAAATACCTATTTAGTATTAGTTAGTAGCTCTAGTTTATTATTGTTTTGGGAAGGTAAAGATAATCTAGTGTCAGAACACTCTGTTCACCTTCCGTCCGACTTCAAAATATTGTGTCTTAAGTGGTGGAACTCAACGGCGCATTTTAGCAAACTCAAGAGTCGAAATGAATTTAAAGTTAAGATAAAACATTTTCTTAACCTCGATTAGAATTTTTATATTTCGGCCATTTCTTTATTATTTTAATATTCTTTTTCAATGTCTTTATATTATTGTATATATTTATGTTTTTATATGTTTATATAGTGTTTATATATTTATGTAAGTATAGTTATATTGTTTATTATTAAGTATATTTGTATGTAGGTTTATTATTATTATTACCGTAATATCTAAATATCGCACCCGAATCATTTCTTTTAACATCTCCTACATTCAAGGGTTTCTGGTAGAGATCTCTATTAGAGATAAGTTATCCTTTGTACACATTCTTTCTGTTTGTTATATGATTTCTGTACTTTCTTTCTTGTGTGATTCATAAATAAATGAAAAAAAAAAACTTACAACTATCGCTATTACAGACAGTTACCAGCCGATATACTAGGGACATTCTTGACTTTTTTAAAATAAATTGCGATATTTTTTGGTGTCATTCTAATTATACACTGCCAATGTTGATGGTCGAGTTTTAAAATGTATTTAAGTATAAAATTAAATCAGCTTTATGCTGTATCCCGCACACAGTAGGGTAGGCAGAGGGAACCTATTGTTAAGACACTGTTCCCCCCTTTCTGCTAAATTCAGGAGGCATTGCGTGTTGAGTGGCGGAACTCAACGCCGCGTTTTGCCTCGACACACATATAAATTTAAATAAATATTTCATTTCTCTGAGTGGGAATCGAACCCACAACCAGCTGAAGGTGATGGTTAGAATATCTCAATTTAATAATCATAATAAACTCAAGATAACAATGCGCCTGATTAATTTAAATAGCTAAAAACACTTCAAAGTATAATAAACTTATGTTTTATAAACTTCAAAGTATAATAAACTTATGATTACTATGGTTCCTATATATAGTGATGTGTTCTAAAGTTTCGTTTTAGTTGCTACATCGTGACTTACAAGATTTTATGGATAAACATTTAAAAAATACAACACATCTCTATACCAACAAAAAGCAAAGACTTACGAAATAAAACAATAAAAAATATTATAAGTTAATGTTTTAATGCTCATTATATGTTGTAACGCTATGGGATTCCACTATAGTATTCAATCTCACGGACCCCCTGAAGAGTTTGTATTTTAACGAGAACAACTTTTGAAATATATGGCTGCTACCACATAAATGAAGGTTTTTACATATAATGTTAATATTTCAACGTTTTTACTTCAAAAGCAAAAAGATCTCTGATGCAATAAACAAGGATCTTCCTTGACAGTGACAGGCGACGAGTTCATTATGAATCAGCTGTTTTGAAATACTAATAGACTATAAATTGTCGGTCTAATGATTTTATATAACTTTATATGCGAATGTTGCCAAATTTTTAAGAATAAAAAAAGAGATTTCATATGGTTTTTTTTTTAAAAAAAGTGGCGCACGGGCACAGCGTGCGACTGTGAACGCGATAGGTTATTTTAATTTCATCGTTTTGGTAACGAGGCAAAACGCGGCGTTGAGTTCCGCCATCCAATTTGCAATACCTCTAGAATTCGGTGGAAAGTGGGATACGGGAACAGAGTGTCTGAACACTAGGTTCCCAGGTCCCAGGCTCTTTCTTTTATGTGCAGGATACTGTATGCTGAAAAAATAAATAGTAAAACGCGAATTTTAAGACTAGGATACTTGCTCAGTAGTTTTCAATTAACAATTAACAACTAACGTTAACTAAATAAGTTTGTAATTGTTATAAATATAATTTTAACGTAAAAAGGACAAGATATATTTAATGAAGAGAGCTTGTAATAGAGCCTGTAAAAGTCTAACGGAAGTGTTAGATTAGTCAGAGCTTCTGCTAAACATGCATCATAAATGTTGAAGTTGCAATTAGGTGGCTTTCTCATAGTCCAGATTTCCAGAGATCTGTTCTGAGAATCTGTTAGTTACTTATGTCAAAGAAATTTTCAAAGAGTGACTTTTAATTGTCTGTTGAAAAATTTAACATTTTTAGAAATTTTAAATATACTTATCCACAATTTATATGTTTTTCAACAATTATAGAACAACTGTTATAGAAAGTTGAGGAACAACTGTTATAGTTTTTTTTATTTTTTATTGTTATAGAATACACGGAATTATATCTCTTGTCTTATATAGGATCTACCTTACCCGCGACATTATCTGCCGTCTAAAAGAAAAATCTTAATTATGTTCCGTATTTTTTATATATTATATCTATCAAGTGTTGTCTCAATATGTTACCAAACCATTAAAAAAAAATTGAGTACATTCTTTGAAGATAAATCATTTCTCTGAGCTTGGTAATGATTTAACCTACCTATCTTCAAAATTGTACATATACCTTTAAACAATTTTAACGAACAAAGACCCTATAGTGTATAGTATCCATTAAATATTAAAAAAATATCAGCTTCACGCTGTATCCCGCACACAGCAGGGTAGGCAGAGGGAACCTAGTGTTAAGACACTCCGCTCCCCACTTTCTGCCAAATTCTGGAGGCATTATGTGTTGAGTGGCAGAACTCAACGCCGCACTTAGCCTCGACACCAGAGCGAAGAAATGGAAATATAAATTTAAGTAAATATTTCATCTCCTCGAGTGGGGATCGAACCCACAACCAGTCGGTTTTACAGTCACACTTCGTGCCACTGCACCACGATTGGCCTCTTATCCATTAGGCTGGGAAAATACAAAAACACAATTATCTGGGTGCAAAGGTTGAAAAACAATCAATTATAATAAATGATCGTTCCGATAGCACACTTTCTAAGTGACCGTTATGCTGATATGTAGAAACGTGAATTTGTACATCTCGATATAGCATTAGAGTTATGTCTCGGCTACGGACGTAACTGTGGGCTGTTAGGTATATTCAATTTATAATCTCTAAGGTATAATAAGGTTACTGTGCCTTAAGCGACGGCAAAGGTTAATCGGGGTATGGTGGAAAATATATGCCGTTTCTACTATTGAGAACTTAGGTATATCCTTACCATGTTGGTTCATGGTACGTTAAGTTGTCATCATTGTTGGATGGATCAGTGTTCAATCGTTTACGCGTTATTTGTGAGTTCGATCCATACTCGAGGAATCTAGTAGGGTTAAAAAATTAAATTCTGTGCATTTCTGCCGCACTTTGACTTACTAATACGGGCTTAGTAAGTCAAAGTGGGGCATTTTGTTTACGTAGAGAGAACTGCCAAGATTCTTCATTCTCCACTTTTTGCCCGAATTCGAAATTCGTTAACACCTACCTGTGCCTTCTGCCCTGTGGTCTAATGGAAAAATAAACAAAAACAATACTAGGATTAGTGTATGGCACATGGAACATTCCATGTGTTGGAGGAAGCTGTGAGCGCAGGTACGGTTGGTACAATAAAACGATTAATATGATATAATAGACTATAGCCTGCCTCAATGAATGGAGAATAACATACAAATATTTTTTTCAATTTGAGCCAGTAGTAGTTCCTGGGACTGGCGCAATAACTAAATAAACTCTTCAGCTTTATAATACTTGAGGCCAGCTTGAGGCCAGTTTTGGCGCAGGGGCACAAAATGTGACTGTAAAACCGACTGGTTGTGGGTTTGATCCCCACTCGAGGAGATGAAATATTTACTTAAATTTATATTTCCATTTCTTCGCTCTGGTGTCGAGGCAAAGCGGGGCGCTGAGTTCTGCCACTCAACACGCAATGCCTCCAGAATCCGGCAGAAATTGGGAAACGGAGTGTCTTTACACTAGGTTCCCTCTGCCTACCCTGCTGTGTGCGGGATACGTAAAGATAAACTTGAACGGGGATTGAATTTACAAATTTAACTTAACTTAATTTCACTTAACTTAACTTCACGCTTTATCTTTAGCGGGGTAGTCAGAAATTTACAACCATTACAGTTAAAGCAAAATACATTACTTTTACAACGACAATTGATTTAGATATAATATAAATATATTAAAAAATATGCGACAAAAATTATGATCACGTAATGCACGTGAAAACTTATAAAGTTATAACAACTTTAGTTTATATAAGTAATTACTAGATATGAATTGCTAAGCAATCGTAATAATTGCAAACAAAAGGTCAGCAAATTCAATAAATAATAGTATTTATCTGTAATAGAGGCATTGCGATAATATCAGTGATTTACACTCGATAATAATTAAATATTAATTAAATGTTTATGTTACTAGTAGGGGAGACTAGGGCTTTCAGAAATATTTTTTATGAATTTGAAATTTCAAAACCGTACATATTCTAATTATTTTTTGTGTAAATGCTTATGGTCTAAGTATTCGAGTTTTAATCCAAGTATTAATTTTATGAAATTATTATCGTATTTCATATAAAATTAACTTTAGTAAAAAATAAAACTAGTTACAACTTGCCTTTTGTTAGGGGCTAGATGTAACAGGCTCGGGGCAACTACAAACAATTCAAAATCTAGTCATTTTAGAAAGGTATTTTTTATTAATTATAAACCATTTAGTTTTTATATGTTCTACAATACTTATTCGACATTTAGGAACATGTTGTTTATAGAATCACAAATTGTATCGTAATTATAATAATCAAAAAATGAGAATATTTGTTATGAAAATTGAAAACTTCAAGTTGACTACAAAGTATTCACAGCTTAACTCATCAACATGACAGTATGTAGGTAAAAGTATAATTTTAGAAATAGATAACACCTAATTTTAATGAGTTTTCAATAAAGATATAACAAACTTGTAATAATCAACAATATTATGTTATTTCTGTTCATGCCGTCCTTATCAAAAATAAATATAAATAAACTGGGTGGCTTTTTTATCAAACTTACTAAGCTAACTATCATTTACTATTATGAATGGATAAACATCTAATGTAACATTGTAAAATAAATAGTCTTCTCAATTCAACTAATCAACATGACATTTTTTTATATAATTACATACTCACAAACTTTAAATGTAAAATAAGAACTTTGTTTAATGTAATAATAACTCTACATCCGAGTTGCAATTCAGACAAACAAATGAGATTTGATCTACTTATTTAGAAAACGTATAAAAATTTGAACGCAGCGGGACTCGAACCCGCGCCTCCTGGAAACCGACCAGGCGCTCTGACCACTAAGCCATGCGTTCTCGCCAAGCTACGTCGAAATTTTTATA
>DWMY01000060.1:0-59878 GCA_018249775.1 Heliconius hecalesia formosus
CTTAATATAGTCACAAGAAACTAAAGAAACTTCAAAAGAAAGTGTCGCAAAAAGCTCTCTACTCGAGGTGCAAGTCCAAACTAATAACAAAACAACTGCGCAGTTGAACTGTCGGCCTCACACACACGGTCAGGTCTAGACTACTGCGCAGGTAGAAATACCAAATTTTCATTCCGTACAGGTCGCCTGTACAGGTCACTACGCCTGTGCAGTTTGGCCTGTAGCTACTGGCACACACGATCAGGTTTACCTGTACAGGTGACCTGTACAGGTATACCTGTCAGGTAAACCGTTACGTGTGTGCCCGGCCTAAGAACTTGCAACTACATGTCGTGTCAAGTCCGCGAACGCGCGAACATCGCATTTCATTTGAGGGTAAATTAGATTTATTAGACAAAGCACTGCTTATAGAGACATAATTTTGATTGGATGTGTTTTTATTAAAATTAGGTTTATATTCAAATTGCGTCGGGTGTGCGTAATAATTATTTGCGTTAAACGGTGGGCGATAACCTATCTGCTGAAATGGATGGTGCCCTAGAAGGTGTTAACTCTTGGTGGTGGTATGTGCCGTCCCTTAGAAATACCGAATTTATATGGAGATAAATTTGGCTTAAACCCAACGGGAGGGTAGTTCGATACTTGTAGTATGCCGAAATTAAACTGTGGCTGTTGATTTGATTGGTAGAAAACTAGATATAGAAGGAAATGGAAGGATTATTGTGTTTTAAAATGTATTTATTACTCTTGGAAATTCATTTCCTCTAAAACTACACTTAAAGCTGATTCTAAACTTTTCGGTGCTTTCAACCTAACTATCCGCACTAGATTCTCTGGTAAGTTAGATAAAAACACATTTAGAGAAGTGTTATTATAAAAAATATTTTTAAATTGTCTTATTTCTTTATTTAGAATATTATTGACTTTTGATAAACGTAACGAACCTACCGATTGTACCCTATTACAAAAATCAAGATAGCTCTCTTCTGTTTTTATTTTTAAATTTTCTAACTCTAGAACGATACATTCATCACTGCGCGGGTCTCCAAAATGTTGAATTAATAAAACTTTAAATTCCGACCATGTAACAATATCCTCACGCTCGCTGATAAGCGCAGCGGCCCCGTCAACTAAGCTACTAGTAATAGCATGTATTATATACATATTTTGTGCATCACTGCCTTGAAATTTATCAATTACATATTCGCATTTTCGTCAAAATAAATTGAATTTTCCTTTGTCGCCACCAAAAAGTGGAATTAATTTTAAAATTTCAGTGGGAATTAGAGCTACGATACGTTCAATTTTTATTTTATATAAAATCTTACAATATGAATAAAATAAAGAAATTGATTCTTAACAATATGTTACCACAAATAAAATAAGTACAGTAGGAGCTCTTTATTCGCGGGGTATATATTCCGTAAATATGCCGCGAATACAGAAACTGTGAATATGGAATGGTAATTTATATGGGGCTATAGGGGATACTTCCTAGGCGATGAAATAAAAATAGCAAAGACATAAAAAAATCGGTTTAATTTAAGCTTTTGACCGTACATTTTGACAAGTTACATATTATCGTCAGGTTTAGACAATGGTATAAAAAATTTTGTAATTTTTTCTTGCTTGGCATTTTTTAAAAGCTTTAATTCCGACTGATATTTAGCAGTGCCATTGGCAATCTGCCTCTTAAAAATAAGACTTCGTTCCATTGATGGCTCAATTTTCATTAAGAAATCACAAAGCTGATTTGCCATTGTTAAGCCTTTACAAAGATTTTTCAGATCAAATGTTACGTTTTTATTGCTTGTTGAGGCCTCTTTTTCAGTGGGTTGTGAATTTAACATTTCCTCTAAGTCGGTTTCAGTTGCGTTTCATCTTGCGTTTCCACTTGATTCTATTTGTTCGAACCCATCTCGTCCTATTCCACCCGCAATGTCGGCAATGTTTGCAGTTAAAGTTTTAAATTGCACAGACTCTTCCTCATTTTCCGCGATTAGAACAACAACAAATAATATAATAATTTTTATCAATTGTTATCGCGATATACTTCGCGGTTGGTATTATTTAGGTAAAAGAATCTGGTTGCTCAGAAATATGTGGAATAGGTAAAGGAAAGTTGTGATATAGATTATATTATAGCATCCACTACGTGCTAGTGAAATCTGTAACACGAATATTAATTTATTCTTCATATAATAAGATAACACCTTTGATATGTTAGTCATAGTGTGTATCATATTTAGTTCTAAAGGTGTAGGCAATTCTAGCCATTGTGGTAAATTGCGATAATTATTTATGAGCTCTTTATAGAGTTGCATAGGAGTTATTATTGCAGGATGCAATTTATTTAAGCTACTGAATACTATAGCATTTATAATATCGTCAAGTTTAAAAGACAAAGTAATTATAGATATTTCGAAACTACTAACAATATTATTAATACTTAATTGAATTTGATTTCGTTCTGTAATTACTGATACATTTTTTAATATTAAAGTAAAATTATCAATTGCTTCATTAAATGTTCATTTGGCTGAAGCTTTGATAATGGAATTTGTTACCAATATATTTTCTTTAATTAACGACGAGATTTCATTTAAATTTTTAAAAATGGATTGTATAGCACTATTATAAACTAATGCGTCTTCTTCATTGAAAGTTCCAAAAATATTTTTCATTAAAGATCCAACTCCTGCAGACCATGCACTTCTTTTATTTTTTGATTCTATTAAATAAGAAATAGAGGAAAATTACTTCTCAATTTCCTCGAATCGCATCATAAGGGGTTCAAAAATATTAATATATTCCGGTTCCATATTTCCTTACAAGCTTGTTTTACTGAATTAATTATTACATTTATATTTTGTATATGAGGCCTAATAAAAGATACCTAACGGAATAAGGACGTGTAGTTGCCCTTCAATAATTTTAGCACTACCTACGTGGTCAAAATAAATTCCAGGACTTTTGGAAATATGTTCAATAAAATCTGGACGCGTTTGTGCGGATATGCTGCAAATATTTAGTTTATATTAATTATACTTTTAACATATTTTAATTCTATACTTATATTTAATGATTACAATTACTTATCATATAGGTATATATATATATATATATATATCCTCACGGTTTTGATTTAACAGGCAGATTAACTTTCGTATTTAAGTAGCGTATAAACTATGTTAAGAGTTGACCCGTCAAGTAAAGGTAAAGGTTTCTAGAACTGCTAACCCGGGAAAGAGCGAAGTATAATTGACCATGCGAGAAACAACTGATACTGAAATCTAGTCCAGCAACACGAAAAGTATGCCCTTGAGCCTTATTTATCGTCATTCCATGACACACCGATACTGAGAATTGCGTTCTTTTAAATTGGAATGGAAAATTATTTTGTATTATGGGAATAAAGACGGTTTCTCCTGCACCGCAACCTGTTAAATTTGAACGATTCGACTACATTTTGTTGCAACTGGGTTACTTTTAGCCGAGCCAAATTAAAAGGAATATGCCGCAACCCTAAAGGGACTATGCCACACTTAGGAAACCCTAAAGGGACTATGCCACACTTAGGTAACCCTAAAGGGACTATGCCACACTTAGGTAACCAGACTCATAGCTCAACACAACTTGCCCTTAAAGAGCATTTTACTCACTTAAGCGTACCAAGTTGTTAAAGTCGTCTTGCTCTTAAAGAGTATTTTTCTCACTTAAGAGTACCAAGATCAACTTTGAGCCCACATGTCAATATTATAAAAATTGTAAAGTGTGGCTAACTTACTCTCAAAGCATCATGCACAGACCTGTATTTTCGCTCGGTCTAACCTGACACTTGCTTATTATTCATCCTTGATTCGATCCATTTTTCGAGTCTTTATGACACCACAATAAAATTACTAAAACAATAAAATTATTAGTAAAGTAGTCCTTCTATTTTTCGATAATAATTTCAAACAGCAAAGATTTTATAATAAGAAATAGCTTTTAATTTTTAGAATACCAAACTTTCAATCCAAAATACCAATTGGGCGAAGATACATATAAAGATATGAAAACTTCATGCGTATCCCACTTCTGATGTTAAAAATCGGAAGCGGTTAACGTTTTAAAAAAACACTATAAAAACACATATCGTCTATATGATTCTAAACTATTTTGAATGAGATACTATGTAATTGCAATAAGTGATATGTATCACCTACTAACAATACTTCACACTAGTTCTCTTCCAATAGGGGCCGCCGCTTACAAGCGAATGCCCCCGATTGACACAATTCCACTGCTTTTATAGTTATATTCCACCTAAATCTACCTTCTTTTACACGAGTACGCTAACAATATATTTGTTATGTCACCGTAAACTGATGATATTAGATGTTGTTGGGATTGCACTCAGGCGACAGAATAAGTTTTCCTTGGTGTAGTTGTGGATAGGTACTTTCACCAATCTTTAATAATATATCAGAAAATTCACGATTATCCGCGTTATCTCCAGTTTTCACTCGCATGTTTATAGTCAAATGCACCGACTGTATATCACGCCACAAATAAGAGCTTTTGAGTCAAACCCTAACCTCATCAGCTCGGGTTCCCCGTGGTATTACCGGTAAGGTTTGTCGGAAATCACCACAAAATAAAACCGTGATACCGCCCATTGGTCGATCGTCTTGTCTTATATCCGTTAGAGTTCTGTCTACCGCTTCTACTCCTTTTCGATGGGGCATCGTACATTCATCCTATACGACTAAATTACACTCACGCAATACCTTAGCTTTGTCGTTATTTCTTGAAATACTACAGGTTGGACTTTCCGTGCGATCAAAATCAATTGGTATTTTAAACATAGTTTGAGCAATTTTACCTCCTGGTAGCAATGTTGCAGCTATACCTGATGAAGCCACGGCAAGAGCAATTTTACACTGATTTCGAACATAAGCTAATATTCATTTAGTGAAAAAGGTTTTCCCAGTTCCTCCAGGTGCATCTAAAAACCATATTTTCTCGTTCCTAAATTATTCTGCACACTCTCGCAACCGCGATCATAGACTGAACGTTGTTCTGCAGTCATCATTGGGACACCGTTTTCTAATGTTACCAGCAGTTCCATTGAGTTGTAACCAATCTCTGCGGAATATTCCTTATTGGTAACTTCTCCAACTGAGGTTGGCGTTGGCAAACCATATTCACAGAGTGATTTACCGCCTACTGCTGTTAAGTCTTCCTGAAGAGCTAGTAAGCACTGATTTATGGCAAGATCACGGAAATTATCATAAGTTGCGCCTTCATCATTGTGAGATATATTCCAAAGAAAGTCTTCTGCAAATTTTTCTTTATATTTTTCCCATAATTGGACAGGATCAGACAAATTATAAAATGTGAGCAATGTTACAAATAAATGGCGTAACCGTCGTGGATTATCACTAATACAGGATTCTGCGTCATCCCAATGTTGATCATTTTCAAGCAAATGACGCGCTTGGTAAGCTGCATGATAAGTTGGATAAACAACATCGTCTACTTTTCTCAAATCTATAAATGATGTTGATCCTCTCACTGTATGTAATAATAATTTCAAATAGAAACACTCTGCGTTGTTAGGATTAACGGTATACACTCTGCCAAGAACATGTTCTTTGAAAATACCTGTCTCGCCATCTACAGGCCTGCCACGGTGTCTACAGTTAAAGACACCTCGTTGCTTATCGTAGGTATAATACGATGGAACTTCATCATACAAAACAGATTTTGCAAAAATTATCAGTTCGAAAAAATGTCAATAAAGTCTCTAATCGTTCATTTTGGCGTTAAAATATATACGTTGATCGCCTTCCACATGAACATCCAGATGGGTCATAGGTTATCTTTCGTGAATGTTAAAACTTAAGATCCGCTACACAGCTTCTGAAGAGCTGATGTATCTGCCTGACTGACATCTAGTAACTTCATCATGTTCATTTCTTAACGCAAACGTAGCTTTATCACTGCCCTTGTTAATATACTTACAAATATATTTTAACATATTGACTCTACACTAATACACATTTCTACATTTATGTGAGCTTGGAATGCTCTAGACAACACAGGCGAATACGGAACGACCCACCTATTATCTAAAGTAACCTGTTGTCCAGACACTCGCTTTTCAACAGTAGCAACAATAAAATTGAAGGTGTTGTGTCGCCTATGATGCACTGGCTCGCCAACCAAATATGTGCGCAAGCGCCGCGTCCGCTCTCGCCCGTCGCTCGCGCGGTAATAACGCGCGCCCCGCGCCCCTTACCCCGAGACAGTGTTTGTCTACTATTTACTATAAGGTTTAGCATAATACAAACACTACAGAAGCCATGACACCTTTTTATTATAATTAGATGCGCCTGTACGCGGATCGGTTTGGTATACAGCGAAATTATAACCATCTTCCCCTCGACAGTATATCATAGGATATTGCAAACTGTCGTAAGCTGGGTTTCGAAAATACGTTGCAAACGATATCGATATCACGCCTATCACATTCCTGGTCAACCAATACCACAGCAAATTCATTCGTGGATGGAACGTTATAACGCTCAGGGTGTTCCTGAGTTGGACGCCTATCGGCATTTATAACAATTTTATAATTGTTATCACCATCTTGAGAAAGGGCTTCTAATGCCGGTTTAAAACTGCATACATACGAATGAACCTGATGCAACATGTTCTGATGTTGTGAAATGAGTTCAGTATTTATTATATTCGACGAACAATCGTTCGTTGTAGTTGGATACAAAATTTCCGTCTATAGTGGCCCTTTAGGCTTTTAATTACACTCTGATCCATTGGTTGTAAAGTGAATAAAAATTTCGGAAGGAGGGAATTAAAAGATGGGCTCGCAAGGGTGGTTGCATGTATTCTGGTCGGAACAATATAATTGACAGAAATATACCACCTTATAAAATGACATATGTTTTACATTAAAAATAAAAACAAAAACCCCGACTGCATCAAACTAAAAAAGAAAATAAACAAGTCCAATAATTTATTAGGATTAACAGTCGGGACCTATAAGTAATTCTTCAATCAATAAAATCTTTACCAGGAACCCCGCATAATTTAAATAGGTCCCGACTGTTCATCCTAATAAATTATTAGACTTGTTTATTTTCTTTTTTAGTTTTATGCAGTCGGGGTTTTTGTTTTTACAAATATTTTTTTATATTTCATTTATTTGTTAGAATTTATTATGGTAATGATTATCATGATATACCTTTTTGAAATCCTGAAATTGAGTTCTTTAATTTGATACCCATATTGTAGTATTCGAAACGAAAATTTTTTTTTACTACGTCCAATAGCGTACCACAGCCGCCATGATTATTTTTTATTAACGTCACCTATCTAAGAACACTTGGGCTGCTAATATGAATCTAACCACACCTCAATTATGTGAATCCGTTTAGCGGTTCTGGAGATACGAGGTAATAAGGAATATTACATACATACAAGATACGCGCGAAAAACATAACCCTTCCTTAGCAGTCGGGAATAACATGTTTGCTCTTTAAAAATTATAGGCGTTTTTAACTATGTTTTATAAGAACTAAAATAAAGTTATATGCCTAAATTATACTAAAACTATCATTTGGTCTGAACATGCCCCCGGCCGTTGAAACTTGAACTTTCAACTAGACTCGTTGGCTACTGGAAGTGGACATATTTTATTGAAAGACCTTCGGACGATTCCTGTCGAAGTTTTTATATCAGCCAATCTATTAACTCCATCACTACCAGGGAATACAGCAATCACTCGACCCAGTCTCCTCTTTAATGGTGGTAGATTGTCCTCTTTGAGAAGAACTAGTGCATTCATCAGCAAGGCATTCTTACAGGCACGCCATTTTATCTTGTGTTGGAGCTCCGAGATATATTCCTTGCTCCACCTGGACCAGAAATGCTGTCGTATCTGTTCGATCCGCTGGAATCGAGTAAAGTGATTGTAAGAAGAGTCGCTGTGATCAGGATTCGGTAAAGCCATCAGTGGTCGTCCGATGATGACATGTCCTGGAGTAAGAGACATGAGGTCTTCGGGTTCTGACGACAGAGGTGTAAGCGATCGAGAGTTGAGGATCTCTCAATTTGAACTAAAACTGTGTAAAGTTCCTCAAATGTCAAATTACAGTTTCCCAACACTCGCTGAAGATGAAATTTGGTTGATTTTACACCTGCCTTCCATAGGCCTCCGAAATGCGGCGAATATGCCGGTATAAAATGAAATTCAATTTGTTCATTGGCGGTAGCCGATGACAGCGAATTACAATTATCTTTGAAAAACTTTGATAAGTCGTTATAAGCACCAACAAATAACGTCTCATTGTCGGAATAGATATATAAAGGAGTAGTAGGGATTCAGGAGTTCTGGCCCACTCATCTAGTCCCCAAGGGGACTCCCGAATCCCTACTACCAAAAATGGGTAACGTCGGCCATCGCAGCCTTAAAAAAAAGTTTGGTATCATTTTGGGGGTTTCCGGGGACGCCCAATCGTTTGCTGCTATCCGTTTTGTGATATCTCTTCACGATCCTGACATACGTTTTTTGGCTTTGGTTCTCCAATACACCTAATTAGCTTAATTACTTTATTTGTATCAACTTCGAAATCGCAAGGTATTGTTTCGCTCGGGTAGCGCTAATAAGTCACACCCCTTATCGCACCCGATTGTGGTTCTAGCTAATAAAAACAACAACATGTCTTACTTTACGTTTATTCAAAATATTGATTAAACAGAATATATAGCAATATATCATTCATTACAGTGTCGTTTATATTAAATAATTTGGTTAAATCCAGCATGCTCCTACCCTGAAATTTATAGTACAAATACACTAAGCAGTATTCGCCACATACTGAAGTCCAATCATCTTGTGTTCTTTTGACATTGAAATCCCACAGTCTCCAATTCCTGTTCAGGAAAGTTCTATGAAATGCTGCAGGTGGTCGACCAAACGAGTCAAAGTATTGTCCAACTTTGTTATTGTCTATGTGAATGGCTACCCAATGTGAACCAGGTTGCGTATCCGAATCCAGATTACTTATTAAGAACGTAGGCGCTTCGGTACGAAAGGGCAATCTGTTCGCTGTGTACACATTATTTTGTAGATACCAATGAAATTTTAAATAAGCATTCCCTGATCTCAATGGTGTTCATGCTTCTAACTTGTGTTATCTTGTTTCTAACTTGTGCTATCTTGTGAAGATTTATCTTGTTAATGATCTGTGATAATTTCAGAGATGACTATTTAAAGGGACTTTTCAATAAAATAAATGCATGTTATAATATAATATTTTTATTTATGAAATAAACACATTTATTCTTATGTAAGTTCATTACAACTAGCGCATAATATCCTATGGGATTTTAAACTGCGATAAATCTAATTGCTGAGATGGCACGTTAATCGTAAATAACTTAATTTAGCTTCACGCTTTATCCCTAGCGGGGTAGTCAGAGAGAACGGAGCGCCAAACGCTACGGTCTCTACATACCTCTTTCGCCTCGTCTACTGCATCAACAACCTCTTCATACAGATACAAAACGAATTTTTAAAAATCAAATATTTTATTCTAAATTTATTCTATATACAAGATCTAAGTGAATAAACACTATTTATACAAATTTTAACATATTTACAAAATTCAAAATCACTGAAAAACACTTAGAAAAATTTTGGCTTAATACAATAGAAAAATATTTATTTGAACCACTTACCTTCTTTCGATTGTTGACTTCTTGGTATCGTGTCGTAGGGTCTTCCGCGCCGTACCATTCTAAATTTTTTCCAAATTTTTGCTGAAATTTTTGCGCCTTTTTGACGCAAAAACATTTGAAAAATTCGGTTTTTTGGACATTTTACCTGCACCTCCTCATCCATCCCCGCGGGTTATACGTCGTTTTGAAGGCCTTTCGAAGCCCGTTCGTTGGACACCAGTTTCGTTCGAATCCGTTCAGCGGAAACTGAAAAAAAAGGAGCTCCCCCCCACCCTTCACTTACAGGTTAGGTGGAGAAGACAGATTTCTGGGAAAAAATTTTGACTTTAAAAAATCCTGATTTACGTTTTCTGGTAGACTCTGGTGCAGATACCTTTAAAATTAATAAAAAGACAGGCAGTGGCTCTTTACACCACTGTCAAAATTGTATAGGACTAGGATTTAATACCAATTGTTTTAAACATTTTAGACATTTTAAAAAATTATACAACGATATATATACACAATTATATATACAAATATTTACATTTTTTGACATCAGGAGTACAAACATATATTTATTTTGCTTTCCTTATATTACATATCTATTCTGTTTTTAACTTTTGACACGGTAGGCCTAGAGGGGAAAATCCGATTTTTTACGAAAAATCTCATAGTTTCCCTCACCCCGATTATTTATTATTATTTTCTTCTTTTCTTTTTTTCTGTACTCCTGATATAGATATATTTTCGATTACATCTTGACTTCCGAGTGGCTCTTTACACCACTCGGAACACCCCACAGAAGAGTCCCTCTGCGCAATATGTTCCGCACACCGGCGAAAGGCAGCGCTCGGATGTTGGACCTCTCGGGAACCCCAGAGGAGGTGGGTTTCCTGGAGGACTCACCAGTCCGAACGCCCGAGAGCCAACAGCGCCTCCCGAGTTCCCAGACAGCCCCTTCTCGCCCAAAGAAACAAAAATCCACTGCGACCGAGGCAATCCACAGTCCTCGTACGAAACCAGGTTACGCGAGCAGGACAGCCGAAGCCAAGGCCCAACTAACAAAAGCTAAAATCCACCTAAGCAACTCGCGTAACCTGAAGACAGACATAAAGGCTGCTGTCACAGACGCATTTGAACGTCTGTACCAGCTAATGAAGGAGGCGGAGGCTGAGAAGGGAAGGGAAGAAAGCAGTGGAAAGGATAGAGAGCAAAGCGAAGCAAGAGAGAGTAAGGAAAAAAGAGACACAAAGGAAGAGGAACTTATGAAGAGGCTGGAAGAGCACGCAGTGTTGTTAAGGAAAAATGAGGAAAGGATGGAGGAGCTGAGGGAGGTGGTGGAAAGGCGGAGGGAATCCTTCGAGAAGACCACATACGCGAGCGTGACGGCTGGCGAAACCAAATGGGTTAGCCCACAGCCAGCCGCACTGCACTCGATTGTGGTCTCCTCGAAGAATGAGATAGACACAGGGGAGGAAGTTCTCGCCCAAATTAGGGAAGTGGTGAAAGCCAAGGATGGATGGGTCCGAGTCGAGAAGGTGAGGAAGGCTAAGGACCAGAAGGTGATTTTGGCAGTTCAGTAGAGGAGCGGGAGAGGGTTAAAGAGAGACTAAAGGGGGCAAGCGATAGGCTAAACGTCGAGGAGGTTCCGCGGGAGTTCAAAAACAAGGATCCGCTTCTGATTCTTTGGGATGTCCTGGCGTACAATACGGACGCCGACATTCTGGGCGCCCTGAAGAATCAGAATCGGAGCCTCTTCGACGGCATCTCCGAGGCCGAGTTTCGAGCGGAGGTTCGGTTTCGCCGAAAGGCGAGGAACCCGCTCACCGGCCATGTCGTCATGCGGGTGTCCCCCACAGTGTGGAACCGAGTCGTGGCGGAGGGAGCACTGCACATCGATTTGCAGAAAATCAGAGTGGCGGATTTTTCCCCACTCGTGCAGTGCTCTCTCTGCCTCAGCTACGGGCACGGTAGGCGGTTCTGCAAAGAAACCGCCCCAACGTGCAGCCACTGTGGGGGACCCCACATGAGGACTGAGTGCGAGGGCTGGCTCAATAGCGCACCACCATCTTGCTGCAACTGTACTGGTGCAAAGGTGGAACGCGCTGACCACAGCGCGTTCAGCACCGACTGCCCAGTCAGGCGCAAATGGGATGCGCTAGCCCGGGCCAGCATAGCCTATTGCTGAGGACGCGTCTCTCCCCTCCACACTCGCCGAGTACACCTCTAGTCGGAGAAAACTGCAGCCCAAAGGAACCGAGCGTTGTCGGACATTAAATGACGGGATGCGAAATTGTTTGGACCCGCCATTTACAGGCCGCAAAGTCCCGACGGCGACGGAGCCTAGCCTCGAAGAGACTCGCGGGACCCAATGCCCAAAAGACTCATCGCAGACTCCCTCTGCGATCGGACGAAGAAATTACAGACGGGCTTCGTTAAGAAACACGATGTAATAGCTTCCTCGGACGCAGAGGGAGCCAGCGATGAAAAATTTGGCCAAGTTTTATTTCGAACTACGGGGCTGAGAACAAGTCCTTCCTCAGTTAAAAAATTAACAAGAAAAAATTAGATGCTAAATATAGTCGAACAGTTTTAAACATTTATTGAAATTTAGAGATAGTTATAGTATTAGTTAAAGTTTTAAATTTAAACGTAAAAATAATTTAGATATAATTTTCCAAAGTTCCAAAATATGGCCTGGCGCCACCTCCTCCAATTTTAACAAGTGTAAAAAAATAAAAACATAGATAAATAAAGTCTCTGATCACGTCAGAGGGACGCGTTGCTAAAAAAAAATAAAAAAAAAAAAACATAGTTATCTTGGACTTATTATTGACAATAAAGTCAATTGGACGGACAATATACTACGTAAATATCATAACAATGAATCTGAACTGTTTACATTTTTAAAAATCCTATGCCAATAGTCAATAGCCAATTAAAATTCAATTTATTAAAAAAATACTTTTTTGTAATGAAATTAAAATTGCCGTTAAACATCCTGTAAATACTCGAACGATCTCTAGAAAACAGTTACGGACAATACGAGCCAACAACGCTTACGGCGATCGCACATCGGCCTACCTCGGACCGAGAATTATAAATCTCCCATTAAAAGTATGTAATTCTATCAAAAAGAAAATATAAAAAAAGTGTTAAAAAAATATTTTATCAATAGTTTTTAACTTTATTTATTTATGAGAGTCTACGATAGCCTTCAGAAGGCTATAGTTTTCCATTTGTTTAGCTTTCGCGGGATATGGCGGTCCCCATGTCCTCCTACATAAATGCATACTAAAATTCGTTAACTTTTATACGTTGTACTTTTCGCTGACTCATAATCCTGTAATTGGAACGGGACCTGCAGTATGCCAGTCCAACCGCACTTGACCTATTTTTTGTAGCTAAATAAGAGAATGTTTAGTAGTAAATATAGAATGTTTTAATTTTTAGGCAACGAATACCTGTAAAACCGCAGAAAAAATATTAATTATACCGACAGTTTAAAACTCTAAAGAACAAGAATAATATATAATTTTAAAGAAGAAGTCGATGTAAAAGAACAACAGCAAAACATAGAAAATACAGATACAGTCAACCCTCCTATAACGCGGTACTCTCAGAGCGCGGTTTCCATATAACGCGGAGCTGAAATTGCGACAGCCCTCCTATAACGCGGTTCTCTTACAACGCGGTTTCCGTTCAACAGCATCCCATAAGTTTCTTTTAGTCTTTGAATGACTCTAGTAACTAGATATGTTTATATAAACATGCCTGCCTATCTCATAGCCATCTACAATGATGTTGATTGATGCACTCAAATGCATTGGGAAATGAAACTAAGGAAAACGAAGGGTGCCAAATCTCGATTTACAAGATGTTAAAAAAGGGCAAAATTGAAGTGAAGATGTGAAGATGAATTAAGTGAAGAAGACATTTTGCCCATTAAAAGAAGACGAGTTAGGCGACTCATATCTGACAGCGAGGATGAGTGTTAAAAGATTACATAATTTTACAAAAGCCGTTCTTATTTTACTTAGAAAACAGTTTTTTAGTATAATTTTTGTTTCGTTTTTTGTATTATTTCCTTATAAAACATCTCAATTTAATTAAAATAATTTATAATTTATCTTGTCTTTGAAATTATTGGTCTCCATATAACGCGGTACGCACTCACCGCGATATAGGAGGGTTGACTGTAAACAGCCGAGAACAAGACCTTTTCAGGAAGCTGTGAAAAAAAAAATTGCTCTTAATTGCTCTACTTGAAAAAAACTTGAATGCTTTGTATTCTGTCAGAGATACAATGCCAAGTCGTATAGAAGTCGATTAACAAATCACAAAGTTTCGTGAAGATTTGAAGCTAGCGAAACAGTCCTTAAATAGAACAATTCAAAATGCAGTTGCCCAGCAAAAACACAGAGATAATTTAAAAAGAAAGAAGAAAACGATAAACCATTGTTACTGAAAACAATTGCGGATATTGCTTCATTTGGAAGTGCAATAGATGATAGAAGACGAATGGAACCTATTCGCAGTGTAAAATCTCTTGATAAACTCACACAAGAATTACGTAAAATAGGTTTTCACATTAGTTGAAGTGGGACATATCTTCTTTTGATTCCTAGAATATCGAATTCTGCAGAGGAATGAAGACATGTATCGATAGTCCCTGTTAATCTTTTTTGGGCCCAGACTGATCACCACAAAATCCACTTAGATACTAAATTCGCCGAAACATCAATCCATTACTTGGAAAACATAGCATCCATACTTGGACCAGATCAAGTATTTTTCATATCTCAAGATGATAAAGCACGGGTCCCTATTGGTGTAACTGCGGCAAATAAGCAAGCACTTCTTCTAATGCACATGGAATATAGAATCAAATTGCCTGATCCCGACTGGGTAATCGCTGAGAGGCATAAATTAATACCATCAGTTTATGCTGGTATCAAAATTACTTCCAATATGCTAGGACAACCGCAAGCCGTTGGTTATTGTGGACCAACATGCATAACTATTCGAAGTGGAAAACATAGTGCATCTGCTGCTAATACTCATGGTCAGAAATCTGTGACGCTTCTCGAACTTAAAGAGTTTCAAGCATTATGTAAAACAGGCCATGGATTGGTGAAACCAGTGGTAATCATGACGGTTGACGGAGGGCCAGATGAAAATCCGCGTTATCAAAAACACTATACAACACTTTAAGCGATATGATCTTGATACTATGATTATAGCTACGAATGCACCTGGCAGAAGTTCATATAATGGCTCCTCAGAGCGCAGAATCGCTCCTCTTAGTTAGAGAACTGGCTCGTTTGATATTACCCCATGTTCATTTTGGGTCGCATTTGGATTAACGTGGCGTTACAATTAATGAACATTTAGAAAGGTCTAATTTGCAGTTTGCAGGAAATGTAAATGTGTACTCCAAAGTTTATTGGGGCGGGTGAACAAGATCTTCCTGATTTACCAGACATCAAATTGTATTCAGAACATGTGCGTGAAAGCCAATACTTGCTTCAAATTGCAAAATGTAAAAACATAAAATGCTGTCGTCCAAGAAGTGGTCTTTTTAAATTATTAGACAACAGGTTTCTTCCACCACCAGTAAAAGTAAAACAAACATTTGATGACTTGGTTTTGGATGATGGAGGGCAATTTGTCAATCTTCCTGTCAATTTTGCTCTACGCTTAAATTCTTCACTTAAAGATTTCCTGCAAATAAATGCCCTATGATTATTTTTGTCCGACGGTAAAATTGAAGCTAGCAAGCAAGTCAAACATTCTAACAAATGCAAAAATATTGCTTACGTAACTTGAACGGCCCCTTAACATCGGCTGAATAGAATTTAGGGGAAAATGAAATAATAAAATAAATAAGTTGATTTTAATTAGTTAGGTACTTTTTTAATCATGAGAATTTTCTTTACTTATTTTTTTTCCGGCTTATTTGGATTATTTAGGTTTATATTTTATATTTATAACCAATCCTATTGAAAACTAGAAAAAAATTCAAAAATTTATTAAATTAATATTCGTATAATTTAAGCGGGTGAAGCCGTGTCCGGGTCCGCTAGTAACAAATTAAGAAATCACAAAAATACCCAAAAATGATATAGTTCTCTTCGCCCAATAGTCAGCCAAATCGATAAGTATAGAATTGCTTAACATGACGCGAAAGCGGCCACACAACATCTTATGTCAGGGATTCTTTACCATTTTGTTAGCGAGTTGAAAGACCTTAAGTTAGCTAACAATGAAACCATCCAGTCGCTGTTCACTAGTATAGATGTAGGCAACTATTATCTACATTTATAGTTTATTTAATATGTATCATTTATATATTTCAATACTATAATTTATTTATCATTTATGTACATACATAAAATCATACATACATTTAATAGGATTTATATATTTTATAGTAAGTATTCGTATTTAGTATATTTATATGAAAGCACTCGCTGCCGTCGACCGAACCGGTAAGGCGTTCTAACATTTACGCCTACCTCCTTGTCGACGGCATATTTTATATATAAGAGTCGGTGCTTGCCACTCGATGCGCTTTATGTACGTTCTACTGTTCTCTCAGTTATTTGTTAATATTATTGCAATTCTTGTGTTCTCTTTTATATATATGTTTGTGGTTGACTTTTGTATAAACTGTGTCGTGATTTACTATTTTTGTTCAAACTATATGTACTTTAAAGTGATGTTCAATACACTCAGTGATAACCGTGAGTAGACTTTTTATTATTCACCATCAACACTACATACTCATTAAGGACTGCATCAGGATTGTCAAGCGGAAGCTAGAGGACAACAATATGCCTATTGTATATTATCTTGAACTTTTAGATTTGCCAGTCGTGGCGCAGTGGCACAACCTGTGACTGTAAACGCCGTTGAGTTCTGCCACTCAACACGCAATGCCTCCAGAATTCCGCAGAAAGTGGGGAACGGAGTGTCTAAACACTAGATTCCCTCTGCCTTCCCTGCTGTGTGCGGGATACAGATTGAAGCAAATTTTTTTTAGAACATTGCCGAATATCTGGATATCTAGTGTTCAATAAAGAATTGTATTTACAAATATATGGCATTGCTATGCGTTCTTATGCCTGTATCCCTCGATTTTGAGGGGGTGGTTCTTAGAGGTATACTTTATATACCTTGGACATATAAGCGGTACGTAGATGACACTTATACAATTTTACCTATGGACAACATTTATATATTCCTGCATCACCTATTTTTCAATTCTATTAATGACAATAATAAATTTACAATAGAATTGGCGGCAAATAATTCCTTAGCTTTCCTTGATGTTTTAGTCATAAGAAATCCCAAAGGCACAATAGACCACACAGTATATAGGAAACCCACGCACACCAATAGACAATAGATTCCTCAATGGTGAATCTCATCACCACCTTTGCAAATATTTCAGAGACCCGCTACCTCTGCGACGTTGAACACCTAGGGGACGAGCTTTGCCAGGAGAAGAATGCCCTTCGTCATAACAAGGTGCCAGTTCCCCGCCAGCGTTGTCAGAAGACCAACACTTCTACCAGGATCGGCAACATTTTAAGAAAAGCACTACATTAGGTTTGATAAACCCAAAACCTGAGTGTGACATACCTGATGCTCTTAAGAAATTTAAATTAGAACTTCTAGGCATAAGTTCAACATCAAAAAAGAAATTATCTGAATCGTGTTTAAAAAAAAAGCTGAATCGATAAGCCAGGATCAAATTTATGCTGTGAAACAGTTAACTTTGGGAATGTCTATTAAAAGCCTAACTAACAGCAGGGAAGTCGTCAACATTTTAAATAAATATGGGCACATCCCTAGTTATACTTTATTGGAAGAATTAGAAACTGAAATTACGTATGCCTCAATGGACGTATCTAAAAAAACATCCATTCCGTCTGGGATAATTCCGTGTTCTCGGTTAAATACTGGAGTAGCCTTTGATAATTTTGACCGTTACGTAGACACATCTTCTGGAAAAAATACGTTGCATGATACAGTAGGAATAATTTTTCAAAATGAACACGTCGACTTTGATTGACTTAGGTACAACTCTTAAATCTGTTAAAATAAATTCAATAAATAGAGACTTACTCTGGGTTTTGTGTCATGCTGCTGGAATCGAAAATATTCAAATGTGGGTAGGATTTAATAACCTAACTATGACCGATCAAACCAGTAAGCAGAAAATAGCTTACTTAAACCCAATAAATATGTCTCGTCTCGTCTATAAATATGTGTCGTTAAAACATCAATGCAAGAAGCAAAAAATATAGCCCAAGAGTGTGGCCAGGAATATATATGTGTCACGTATGATCTTACAATCGCGAAAATCGCATTACAATTACAATCCACAGAACGATCGAAGTTTGACAATCTTTTTATTTTTCTTGGCACATTTTATATCATCTTGACGTATTTCAAGGCCATAGGAAAATTTATATATGATTGTGGTTTAACGCATATACTGATCGAAGCTGATTTGCTAGGCAATGGGTCTCTTAATGGATTCATATCTGGTACGCATTACAATCAATGCAAGAGACTTCACCCTATTATATCCCTAGCATTACAACTAATCCATTTCAAATTTTTTTTAAAAGAGGAAAATCTTCAATTGTCATCAGATTTGGTAAAAGAACTACAAGAAATAAAACAAAAAAAAATAAGATAGTTCTAAAAACATTTTGGCCGATGTTGACAATTTTTTTCTATCACAGATCATCTCAAAATATAGAATATTCAGAGAAAAAATTAAAAACGGAGAACACGGCAAAACAGCCCAATTTTATATGCAGTACATAAATCTTATTAATTATTATTTTTTTTAAGCCGATCTATACGCGAAAATAATTTTGAACTATATAAATATGTCCTCCCAAAAATTACTAATATTTGGGAGGATATATTTTTTTGTATTAGATCATCGAAATTATGCGCGATGGCTAACAAAGCACTACGACGACATTATAAAAGTTCAAGACACTCATCCAGGCCTTGAACTTCATTTAAAACGCCACGGCTTGGGTATCAAGGGCACCGACAAAGCATTCTCTGGACAACCTGTTGATTTAACTGTAGAACAAACCATAAACGCTGATACTGTTAGGCGATTGTCTGGTGATTGATTTTACTAATTCTTTGTCAGGCCGGCAGCGTTGGGCAAAAAGCCATGCATTAAGATCTACTATTATTAGTCATGTTTTAGGAGAAACTAACATAACCAAGACGCGAGACGTTACTTCTGAACTGCAGACATCTAACATTATGAAAAATAAAAAGGCAGTGCAGAAACTTGTTGATACTGTAGAATTTTATGGCAATCCGTTTAACTATCAAGGTGAAAAAGATAAATTGTACAACATTGTCACCGGAAGACCTGTCACGTAATTGTGTCACTGTAAGTCAAGTAACTAAAACTGTCGGGTCGTTTCGAGAAACCAATAAAACGCAATGAAATAAGGAATTTTTATTCAGATGAATCAAAAAAGCCCTGTAAAGAAGCACAAAAGCTGCAAGCTATAAAAACAGAACGGAACATCTTTGGCTTAGGAATTTCCCTTGATCAGAAAATAGATTTGCCAAAAATTTTAGAATATCCATTGTGTCCATCGTCACCCTCAATGAGCCATTTAGATGGTTAAAACAACCAAAGCTGTACTCAGCAAGATATTGGGAAAGAAAAGGAGAGGCCAATATGCCACAGAATATCGATGTAGTGATTATTGATGCATTTTATATTCTCCATTTAGTACCTACATTTATAAAAACATTTGGTGAAATGTCGCTTTACGTTTTGAAGAAATGTATAAGCTACAAGTCAAGGCGTATAGATATGATATTTGATTCTTATTCATCACCGTCAATAAAAGATAAAATAATGCTATCCCCAAAACACAATATAAGATCACATCACCAAAGCAAATTAGTCTTTTAATTTCAGATAGAACGGTTAATCTGAATTATAAAAATGATTGTTATACATATAAAAGTGACGGCAAAAAGATGGTGCAAACCGAAAACCCTGATTTGAAATGTGAGCATCATGAAGAAACCGACACAAAAATATTATAATATACCATATATATATATTGTATTAAAGAGTCATCTAATATTATGATAAAAACTTCGGACACAGATGTAATCATAATTTTACTGGGGAATTTGGATAAACTCGAAAAACATAAAATATTTTGACAAATGAAACTAAATGCCAAATTAAAGAATTAATTTGTGAGATATGTGTAAATGAGGCCCGTCATAAGATTTTTCTAAAAAAATTTAAACCTAATAAAGACAATGAAAAATTCAATAACACCCTTATGAACTTTGATGCTGCTTTTTTGCCGCCGTCTAAAAGTGAACTAATTCAACAGCCAATTAGAGCTAAATACGTATCCAATATCTGGAGAAATTCAACCAAAAATCCTCCCAGCTGTCAGTTGCCAACTGAACACGGATTGAATGGCAAATATGTTCCTCTCTGGTATGTAGATAGCAAACTACCAGAAAGAGTATTTGATGTCACTGTAACAGCGTCAGATAATAATAATAATAATACTTCTGATGAAGTCAGCTGTGAGTTTAGAAAACTTAATGTTTGTATGTATTTGTTGCTTATTAACTGTGCCTACTTTACATACAGGTGTTTGTTTTCATATGTTTTTTTTTTACCTATTTAATAATACTTTCCGTATTATCTTTATAATGTATTTTTCTATCAAACTTTACAATTATTTTATCTCATCACAGAATCGTCTATCTGCCTAAGCAGTGACGAAGAAGATTCTGAAGATGACGAAATCTAAATAATATAATATTTGCATTTCTTTACACATTTTGTAATCAACGATTTTCGTAAATTAAAAGAAGCAAGCTTATAGTAATGTAGAAGCAAGCTTATAGTAATGTACGATTGTGTTTCTTCATATTAGTTACAGATTTTTTAAAATTGGTATATGCTTTGTTCTCATCTATTATTAAACTCCATATTCTTTAGTTTTACTTTTCTTTCCTTTATATTCTTCTCGATACTCTTGAAGATGTTATATTGACAGCTTATTTACACGACACACGACAACAGCGTGGTTATATGGAATATCTTCTAAGATATACATACATTTAAATGATATGCTGTAAAGAGCAATTAAAGTCTATAATAATGAATAAAATAATAATTATTCATAAATTTACGTAATATTTACACCATGATATCTCTGAAATGCAACGACTGATGGCCGGCAGACCAATTCATTTCACTTGTGAGGACACATTACTCTAAGTTAATACTAAAACTGACCATTTATCTTATCGTTTTTTTTTTCGTAACAATAAAGTGACTTTACTACATCATAGCTTTGAAATGCAACGAGTGATAGCCGGCAGACCAACTTATTTCGTATGCGGAGACGCCATACTTTGAATATGTACCAAGACTGACCATTTCCTTGATCGTTTTTTTTTTCGCAACAATAAGGCCCTGAGAACAGGCAGACCGAGATTATTCCCATGAGGTGACTGCTCTACAACCCAAAGAATTCAATCTAACCGTATCCCTGATCGTTACGAAATATCCCGCGACCTCTTAGTCTATTACCATCAGGTGACCCGAACGCTCGTTTGCCTTGTCCTTCCATAAATAGAAGGTAAACTAGTTTTAACTTCGTCTAAGATTACTAAGTCGAAACGTTTCAGTTTAGCAAAATTTAGACAATTTCTCGACCATGCGATGATATTCACTATGATAAATATTGCCAACCATTGGCCGCGAATAACCGAATATCAAATATGCAAGTACTGCAGAGCTGGCCAGGCAAGTATTATGTGCACAAAATGTAAGGTTTCATCTTCATTATATGAAGAATGGAAAGTGTTTTTTGGAATATCAACACTGCAAGCAATAGGATCTCTGAATTATTATTTTGTAAAGAAAAAATTGTTCAAGAAAGATTTATTTTATTAAACAATTTTACTTTTTTTTTACGATTTTTTTTTTTTTTTTTAGTTTTCTATAGCCCAAGGAGCTACCAATATACTTTTTTTGATATTCAAAAAAAAAATCTTGCGATATCACGATAAGGGTTAAAGTGTCAAAAAATTTAAGTTTATAGAAGGGAACATAACTTAAAATTTAAAGATGTTTTTACTTTTGAGTTATTTGAAAATAGTTATGTGGGCTACTCCCACAACATTCTAATTAATTAATTTAATTATTTATTTATATAAAATATAATTTAACATATTTATTTATTTATTCAACATCTATTATAATATTCAAATATCAAAAATTATTAAACAGAATATTTATTTAATTATTATATGTAATATAAAATACACAATCCACAATTCACCGACGTCGGTGAAAATGATTTATAATCTGTACGGCAATTGCTACCTGTGACGTGACGTCATTTTGGGTCGTCCACAGCTGATCGCGCGAGACATATCGCCAGCTAGTGACTCGCAAACACCCAACCGTCGCGGATTCCTTGCACTCGCTATACTATCGGCCACTACGCACGTACCTACCTTTTAGTGAACGTTCTTGTAGTTTTGTCTCCGATATATGTACACTGTTAATTTTCATTCCTTCTGTATTATTTATAAACTGTGTGCGGGGACTATTTTTCTATTGTGTTTCTTGTGATTTTCGTTTTTATGTGTAATAAATATTTTGTGTTATAAAAGACTTGATTATTACTAATCGTCTACAAATTTTAATCATCACCACACGCTACCAAAGTTATCATGTTATAAATCGTTTACTGGTTTAATGAAAAAATATTAATCAAAACCAATTACATCAAAACTTAACCCCAAGAGTACTTCGTCTTTATCTGTATGCAACATAGATAAACAAACAACAGAATAACAGCATTTCTTTTTACAGTCTTTACATCCAGAAAATATTATTTTATATTTCTTAAAATATTATTCATAACCTCACTAAATTACTTATTTCGTATGGAGGACACAAATGTCGAAGGAGATGATGATGATGATGATGAATTGAATATTCAATGTGAATATGAATTTGATGACGAAAGTAAGGACAGATTCTTTGACAGACAATGACGAGATTGATGAAGATTAATATAATAAATAATATTAAATAAAAAATATCCTTTAAATTATATACTTTTTTTTCCCCAATTTATTAATTTATATTTTCTTTATGATTAATCATTACATCCTAATATCAGTAAATAATTATAACTTTATTTACTAAGCAAACAACCCCGCGCGGCTTCACTAATATACTATTTTACAATGTTCTTAAAAACATATTTAAATAAGAGCCTTTCTACTTTAACGTAGGTCGGCATGGCTTTTATGTACCTTTAGTTTGAGCTACCTCTGAAAGGTCCCCACTTTTCAGTAAGTATTCATCAGATAGTAAGCACTCACAAGGGCCTTGCTCTATTTTAAAATCTGTTTCTGGTTGGACTCTCATTATGAATTATGATAAACAATACAAAATCCTTGATTCCTTCAAGATGTGCAATAATAGACAACTTAAGCCACACCGTATGATAACCTGGCCCAAGTGTAAGCAGGCCCAAGTGTAAGCAGGCCCAAGTGTAAGCAGGCCCAAGTATAAGCAGGCCCAAGTGTGAGTACTTGAATCTTATATTTGCAAAGATTGATAGCAAGTTCGTGGGAACTTCAGTTGTGTTTTGTGTGTCGACTAGAACGCTGTCATAGAAGTTTCTTAAGAAGTAATTTAATTTTAGAGACAAAAGGTATTATTACTATATTTTTGTAGTTTTAAGCAATTGTAGCATATTCACGTAACCTATCGCCACGTGTTTTAAAATTAAAATACGTAAAACAAGTCATTGCCTGTAAATTGTGTAGTTGTCGCAAGAGTGCGTGCAACAAGAGTGCGCGTACGTACTCTTGATGACAACGTGCGCTCATGTGGACGACTTAAATTCATTTTATCTTTTTTATTTCTCAGATGACTTCCAGTAGGAGAAAAACTCATAGAACCAATTGTTCTTAAGATATATTCCAGTAGGAGAAAAACCAGTAAAACCAATTGTTCTTAAGAGGGTAGTGACGTCTCACTGTCTAAGTGTGGTGGGGGCTATGCTGAACAGTGAGAGGAACTGGTTATGACACTGAAGAAGACCGCGGAGCGGATACGTGAGTCCAGCTCGAGTCTGGTGAAGGATAGGTATTCAAAAATGTTTAAAGAAGTTTTAATTTTTAATTAATATATATATATAGTCTTAGAAATATTGACCATAAATTAACCGAGGTTATATAAGGACGACTCAAAATCCATACTAGGATCGGTTTCACTGGTCAGTCCCACAGTACCGCTCATCCGTAATTCATTGGCCTTCCGTATGAGCGGTCTGCGTAAATACATTTCCCAGCGAAAAAAAAAAAGATAGCGGACGCGTCTGGTAAAGGATAGTTATTCAAAAATGTTTAGAGAAGTTTTAATTTTTAATTAATATATATAGTCTTAGAAATATTGACCATTAACTAACCGAGGTTATATAAGGACGACTCAAAATACATACTGGCTCTTCTTGGCTGTCAACGGCTACCAGATAGAAAAAGTATAAAAACGTCACTCAGTCCGAAGATGATTTTGCAATTCGAGAATTGTTATTAGACTTAAAAGAAGAGGCGTAGCATATATTAGGACTAGCGACAGTCAACGTATTGTTCATAATAAAGATGTCTATGCCATAGTGCAGCCTACTCCGAATTTTTTGTTAGAATCCATAATCACTCCTGCCACCGGAGAATTACAAAAACGTTTAATAAATCTATTATCGAAATACTTAAAATATTTTTTGACTGACACGGCAACAACCACGGTTGAAGACAGAGAAATGCAAACGAAATTACTCGCCTATAGGCTATGGCGGTTTATTAATGCAGATACATACAGATAAACGTAAACGGGTAGTTGCGTCTTTCAGAAAATTAACAGCGGGCGCCGTGTCGAAATATCATAGTTATGAATTGGAAACCTTTGCCGTTGTAAAATATATGCAACACTTTAGTCAATACCTAATCGGTAAAAATTTTAAGTTAATAACGGTTTTTAATGCTTTAAAATTGACACAACGTAAAAAGGATCTCCAACCTAGAGTTGCGCGTTGGTGGATCTAAATGCAAGATTTTGATTTTACACTTGAGTATCGTAAGGTGGTATTGATGTCACATGTAGATTATTTTAGTAGAAATTCCATAAATATTGTTGATGCTATTAAAAAACTGCGGAACTGGGCACAAATTGCTCAAGCTGGTGATGAAGAAGTAGTTACTTTGTTAGAAAGAGTAAATAATGGAGATCTAGACTGCAAGCGATATGTAAAACGTAATGATATTTTGTATTACAAATATATAGCAGAAGGTGAAGATGCGCGTTACTTATATGTGTATTCCAAAAGCATACTGCCTAAGTTTACTACATATTTTTAATGACGAGCATGAACATATTGGAATTGACAAAACTATTGAGTATAAGGAAATTTGTCATCAAATATATAACTCACTGTATCGTATGTATTACGTGACAAAAATAGTTACCACGCTCCCTTACAACCTATAACATCATAGCAAAAAGTAGCGAAACCTTTCGATACCGTGCATGCTGACGTTCTCGGTCCGATACCAGAGTGCAATGGATATAAGTACATTTTAATTCTAATAGATGCATTTACAAAATATAGCATCTTGTACGCTCTTTATCGATAAGACTGTAATGAGTTGAAACACGTTTTAACAAATATTATTTAATTATTTGGCACTTTCAACCGCTTAGTATGCGACCGCAGTAGAATGTTTGATAACAATGAATTTATAAATTGGACGAAGACGTTAGGGGTTGAAGTGTTTTTCATTACTCCTGGAATGCACCAAGGAAATGGTCAGGTAGAACGATACTGTGGAACAGTTTTAAATATGATTAGAATAAACGTAAATCGTAACAGAAATACCGGTCGGGTGTTTTGTGGAAGTTACAATTAGTTTTGAATATTACAAAATAAGACTACACAATGTTCAGCTTTAAATCTATTAATTGGTACAAACACGACGACGCCTATTATAAACGCTTTAATAAGAGACATAACGTGTGAAGGATCGAATCCTAATCAAGAAGCAATGCGTGAGCTTCATCGACAGCGTGCCGAATATCTTATTAATGAAAATAAGGAACAACAAGATTCTTATGTCAATAAAGATAGAATTGCTCCTAAAAAGTTTCATACAAATGACTCAGTTTTTGTTATAAAAAACTCTCAAAGTACTGGCAAACTAGACAGCGGTATGAGAGGTCCGTATAAAGTGATTATAGTCCTACCACACGACAGATATGACCTAAGATTACTAGGTGGCTCATATGGCAAAACCACTAAAGCTCCAGATACTTGTGCTGTTTTCTTTGATTGTTAGTTTTCTCATTTAGTTTTATTTGTACTTGACTATGTATCGAACTATTTATGTACTCATCAATTTTTTAGTTACTGTGTATAGCACTATGTACTGTGTGGTGACGGTAACGATAAGTTAGTAAAGAGGTATGTGGTTGCGTCGCTGGGGCCCAAGCAACCAAGGGTGTCAGATGGACTCACAAGAAACTATTATAAATCCTAACGCATATGGTTTTCGGTTGAGTGAGATGAGATCTGATGCAAAATCCTACAATTTGTATTAGCTTTTCATTTCTTAGTTGCTGTTTACTTCAGTAGGTGTCAGATTGACTCACAAGAGACTTATGATTGCTAACGCTTATGGTTTACGGTTAAGTGAGAAGAGATCTGATGCAAAATCCTACTATTAGTATTTGATTTTCATTCTTGTGTCATTGTTTATACAAAAGTTCAAAGATACATGTTCAAGGGCAGATTTTAGATATAAACAGACAATTGTTTTCATTACTTATTGAAATAATTAATTTCATTTCATATTACAGGTCATAAAGAAACTGATAATGTGATCTCTACTAATACTGACGAAGCTGGTTCTTCTAATGAAACGGTGGACGGCATCGGGACGCTGCCATGTCAGGAGAGGCCGTCTTAGAAATATTGACCATAAACTAACCGAGGTTATATAAGGACGACTCAAAATACATACTGGCTCTTCTTGGCTGTCAACGGCTACCAGATAGCAAAAGTATAAAAACGTCACTCGGTCCGAAGATGATTTTGCAATTCGAGAATTGTTATTAGACTGCTCAATAATTCCCTTGATAACTGTGTGTTAATTATTGCTTTTGTAATAATAATCATTTAAAGCTTTGTCTAAACTAATTTCCTTTTCCTACTTCTATTTAATATTTGCGGTAGTTTCTTAGAATAGTTATATTTTATATGTAAAAAGCATGTGAGTTAGTGAATATAATAGCGATATAAGTATTCGAGGCTGGTAAGATAAATTATAAGTGCTGTCACTATTTACGATTGTTCGTTTTGGAATACTTCGTCGGTAAGTTTTTAATAGCTTATTATTAAAATAAAGAAGAGTAATATTAATGCATATAATGCCATTAATATACAAAGATAAGTATTATTTAATTATTAAGTTGAAATAAATGCATAACGATGTTTTAGGAGATATGCAAAATTACATTTTTAATAATACGTAAATGCTTACTGCCATATATGTTAGATGCGTGCGTATGAATCGTGAAATTAAACTTATAAATCAAATAAATAAATCAGATTCACGCTGTATACAGGTTTGGTAAATTATATTTACTGATCTGTCACTTTTCATTCTCAAAAACACATACTAGAGCAAGAAAGGAATATCTTTCGTTCTATTTTACGCAATTCAACATCGCCCCCAATACCTACAACTTGATTTCGTGAATGAAGCGTGGGCGGGGTTATCACCTTAATAGGTTTGTGTCTCTGTACGTCATCCTTGACAAATGGCGTTTTAATTTACAACGATAATTTTATTAATTATTTCATTTCAAAAAATCACCATTTTCAATTTTGGAAAAAAATCTTTTGTCCCTTTGCACACGTATGTCGCCGTATTGGTGGCGCACGATGTCTTATCATTACAGCGGGTAGGCTGGTCTGTCGTTCCCTAATTTTATTTCAAATATATTTTAATTGCCTTTGTTAAGTTTTCATTGAGCTCATTTATACCTAAAAGAAAAGATTAAGGTTCCTTAGCAGCAACACATCCTCTGTAACCCACACACAGAAGTCATCGTTTAACTGTTGTTACTGAGATGGACGTTGCTGGCGGGCTATTCATATTTGCGATAATTTGTGGTTCTGTTAAGCATTCATTTCGCTTAGACAGAACTCTGATGAATTTAACATCTTGATTAGTTGTGGTACAGGCCTGCCTGATTTTTTTGTTTCTGTGTTTGCTCTTTAAAGAAATTTCGAGCTGAACAAATTATAATAAAAAAAATCTGCCCTATAGTTCTATTCTTACCAATTGCAAATAAGACAAAATAATTTAAATTATTTACAAAGATTTCGAGCATTATTTAACCAATTCATCGTAGATATGTATGCTAAAATTGAAACTGAAAGATTAGTTTATATACTTACTAACCAGAAACGTCGACATGCTGAAGATTATGTACGCCTTTGCGACGCCAAGTAACAGGATGACATGAAAACATGGGACGATTAGTTATTTTACCGTCAAGTTTTACTGGAGGCTCGCGTTATATACATGAACGATCGTAAGATGCCTTCTGTCATGTCCGAAAGTACGGCTGACCTGATCTTTTTATCACGTTTACCACAAATTCTTTGCCCACAACAACTTTTCCCTGACCAGGCATCTTACGATAGGGATGACATAATAGCGCGGGTTTTTCACCTTTAGCTAAAGCTTATGATTGACCTATTATGAAAAAAAAGTTTTTAGATTATTTATTTGTTATATGTACACCAGTGGAGTAGCAAAAACGGGGCTTACCACATGCCCATATACTATTGCGGTTAGAATAAAAAATTGGAACTGACAATATAGATGTCATTATTAGTGCTAAATTTCCAGATCAAAATGAAGATCTGATGTTTAATGAGGTGGTAAAAAGCACCTTAAAACAATTCTCCTTGTATGCAAGACGGTCGTTGCCCAAAAAATACCCTCGCGCACTCACAGAGAAGATAATATCCGGGGAAAAGTGTATCCGCTATATCGCCGAAAATCACGTCAAATCACAAGGTCAAGAGATAGATCTATACAATAGATGGGTGGTACCTTATTCACCGGTATTACCGCGAACATTTCAAGCGCATATCAACGTCGAAATGCAACAGTGGGGCTCACAATAATGATGAAGTTACGAAATTCCAGTCTGGGCGATATATTAGTTCATCCGAAGGAATTTGGCGTATTTTAAGCTTTCCTATACATGAGAGACATTCTTGATGTACATCTTGAAGGAGGACAAAGGATGTATTTCAACCCCCATAATGTGACGGGACGGGACCAAAACGAACCATTTTACTAGCATTCTTTGAACTTTGCCAAAGAGACGAATTTGCAAAGTCACTGTTATATATTGAAGTCACTGATACATATAATAAACAAGAGGGTATTTTAAATTGCAGAAGGCGCGAAACAGCGGTTTGTGGCGAGCCTAATATTTTTAAAGAACATATTATTGGCAGAGTGTATACTACTACTAAAGTCGAATAACGCTGAATGTTTTTACCTGAGCTTGAAATTTGAAACTTTATAATATTATATATCCTACATACCAAGCAGCTTGCTTCTAACATTCAATCGTGTGTGTCACAATGTGCTTTGCGAGAAATGTTATTTGTGAATGCTCCCGTTGGAACCGGGATGACATTTCTTACCAAAAATTTTTTGGCAAAGATAAGAAGCCAAAATAAAATTGCGCTTGCTGTTGCTTTATCAGGCATAACAGCTACTTTGTTGCCAGGGGGAAAACTGCCCACCTATGTTCAAAACTCCGATCGGCTTAGACCGCACTAAGAGCCCTGTTTGTAATATTTCTAGAAACAGCGATAAAGCAAAGGTTTTACGTGATTATAGCCTTATTATATAGGATGAATGCACAATGGCAAACCATAAAGTAGTTGATATAGTAGATAGAACGTTACGTTATATTAACCATAATGATCAACCCATGGGTGGTATCGCAGTATTTTTTTGTGGGGACTTTCGTCAGACTCTGCCTGTTATACCACGAGGAACAAGGGCTGATGAAATTAAGCCTGCCTTAAAAGTTCTAGACTGTGGCAACATATTAGTCCTATGAATTTAACAACAAGTATACGAGCGCTACTCCGTGGCAACGAAAATGCGCAGGAATTTTCTGATTTGCTACTTGAGATTGGTAACGATATGTATCCGATAGAAAAAATAGATAAATATAAACAGCTTATCTTGCCTTACAAAATTTTTGGGTTGCGGAAACTCCAAAAGGCATTACTCGATTATTTGCCTCACAAGATTTTACATTAATATCCCATTGAGTTGCGGAAACCTTAAGAACCATGGGCCCAACATAATTGGTTTACTTGGGCAAATCTCTGTTGGTAGACCTATACCATTCTAGACTAGACACTCAGGTTGTGGAAATGCTGAGCTGCTAATGACTTAAGGGTCATGCATCAATCCCCAAAGTAAATTTAAAAGGCCCACATAAGATTTATAGTAACTTGGCATATAATGGAGTGGACAGATTAGGGCCCTGTAATTCATTACCATGGAGAATTTTCACCATATAGAAGTACAGTAAATGTACAATGAGTACATAGCACGCTCAGAGCTTTTTAAACCATAACCTTGACCATTTCTTAGGGTCACCTTTATTAATAGGATGTCAATATTTTTAAAAAGGAACAACAAAAAAGACTGATAAACCAACGACAATTGTTTTTAAAATTAGTTAGTGTTTCCTCTTTTCTCTATTTTTTTATGCCATAACCCATAGCTTATCCAATTGCGCACAGAGCACTGATCCTCTATTTGGATTACCAACGTCTTTGTTTATTTAATTAAAAATTGATTCTCTCCTTCGAAGAACTATTGAAATTAGATCTCTCTCTACCTCTTATTTAGATGAGGCGATTAAGGATTTAGAGGTTATATTGGGTGAGAACAGCAGCCCTAATTGACAGATCTCTTGAGAACAAATGAAACTCAGGAAGGACCAGTCCTTACGGGACGTGATTTGTAATTCTATTTAACCATAAACAATACTAGTCCAGACAGTAGACAGACAGCTTGAAAGGTGATTACTTCTGTCACATATACTTGAGATATATAATATATTTCACTTAAAATATGTCCCGTACGTACGGATGTACGTACGTGCATGTATGTAGAGAATCAAATTAGAGAATTAAAAGAAACGTATTTGATGTATTTTTTTGTGGTTAAATTGATTATCCTATTATAGAATAAGTAGCAGAGCACAAATACATAATCGTAATAATTTGCTAAACTCTCCATTTCGATAAATAGTTAAATTTAAAAAAATAAAAATTAAATCAGCTTCGCGCTGTATCCCGCACACAGCAGGGAAGGCAGAGGGCACCTAGTGTTAAGACATTCCATTCCCCACTTTCCGCCGAGTTTTGGGGGCATTGCGTGTTGAGTGCGAAGGGCGAAGAAATGAAAATATAAATGTAAATAAATATTTCATTTCCCCGAGTGGGAATCGAACCCACAACCAATCCACTTTACAATCACACTTTATGCCCCTGCGCCACGCCTGATCTAAATAGTTCTTCGATCAAAGTCTCCTGTACCACGCATATGTAGGCTTTATAACTATAATTGACTTTTTAGAAGTATTGACATATTGTGATATTATTTCAAAAATGATAAATGATCTGTGGCATTTATTTAACTAATATTCTTTTTACCAATATTTTTTAGCAACCATTGCTTACTTAAAATATGTTTCTACACAAAGGTCTTAGGTTTGTTTTATTATATATCGTCTATTGTGTAAAACTCGTAAACCGAATAAAAAAATCATACCACTATATTGACAACCAAATGAAAATCAAATACATATCATACATTACAAAACATTTTGTCGCATAAGGATCAAACCCTATGGGGTTTGTATTTTGTTTATATACTAAGGTATATATAATACCTACTAATAATAACCTTAACTTCGTCGCGAAAGCAAACTAGTAACCTTGTTTTAATTCATTGTTGTACACAATCCTGTAACCCACAATTATGTAACCACTGCGCCACGGCTACCACAACGAAATAATATAAGAAATAAATTTTTTAAAAAGACTTACTAATTTATAGTTTTGCCAGTTTGCAGCCATTGTTTCAAAAGATACTCGTAATAGCTGTCACCCCTCGCGCCGAGCGTGATGGTGGCGTGAGGCAGAAAATGCCCAGTGTTGGGATTGATGAATATCGGCACCAAGCCACGTTTCTTTGGCAACTGGTGGATTTTCTCTGACACCGCCGCCGCTGCGTCCTGGAATTTGGTTGGTTATTCTCTTATAGTGATTTGAATGGTCTTATTTGTTTTAGTACATACGTATACGCATTGTTAGGATTGAATGCAAGTATATACAATAAATAGTATATTATTTTAAATACAGAACATAGGAAATAATTTAGAAGTTATGATAAATTTGCCTACTAGAAACAAAAACACAAATGTAAAAGAATAATGATGCACAATCATACAATTACATGTAGCATTACACAATAGGTACATAATACTTAAGTATGTTTAATAAAATAAAAAATCAGAAATATAATTTTCAAGAAAATGTTTGGTTTTTGTGTAATATTAATAATAACAGTAGTAACATAATTTATTGAGGTAAAGCATTCAATATACACCGCAAAGTATTAAGCATTTCTGTTACTTTATAAATATAAAATAAGTACAACAAACTGATAATAATTTTTAAAATCCCACCAAATTAAAAATAAAGTAACTCGCTAAGAACTGCAGAATACTTTCTTGTATACATTTTTTGTTAGTTTTCACACCCGTTTGACTGAGCAAACAATAAAAAAAGAGAACCTAAGATAACACATTTCTATTCATAATTTTCTGTTCATGTTAAAGACATTGTGGGGTCCAGACTAACAAAACAAGTAAATATATGTCAAAAGTAAGCATTTCCACGATTAGAATTTGAACCCAAAGACATTTCCCGCTAATATAGTTATATAGCTTCAATACTAATTTTAAAATTAATATAAGTTTAATACAGCAATCGCTTTAGCATTATCACGTAATATTTGACACTCAGAAACAATAAATAAATTTCGTTAATTATTTAATTGCTATTATTACAACAAATTGAATATTCAAAACGAAATATTTTAAAAGTTGACACATTTATACCACATTATTGGTTACGTCAAGTATCTATTATTTACCTTCACGCTGTATCCCGCACACGATAGGGTAGGCAGAGGGAACCTAGCGTTAAGACACTCCGTCCCTCATTTTACGCCGAATTTTGAAAGTATTGGGCGTCAAGTGTCAGAATTCAACATGAATATAATTCATTTCCCATAGTGGGAATCGAACCCAAATTACCGCGCTTTACCTTAACACCAGAACGAAGAAATTAAAATATTAAATATTTTATTTCATCGTTTGGGAATGGAATCTACAATCTGTCGTATTTACATTCACACGCTTGTGTCTCTGCGCCATAACTGGCTTCTCAAATATCAAAAGTTTACTAAATTCATAAAATCACCTTCGCGTTTTATAAAAACTCTCTATATAATTCGCATTTATACGAATAGTGATCGAATGTAATAAATAGTTCATTGGTTTTAGTATATAAATTTATAATAGTTTTTTTAAGCTTCACCCTATATCCCACACATAACAGGGTAGGCAGAGGGATCCTGGGAACCTAGAGTTATGACACTCCGTTCCCCTTAAGACACTTGCGCTACCCACTTTCCGCCGATTTCTGGAAGCATTGCGTTGTGTAGCGGAACTCAAAGCCACTTTGTGTAAAGTCGCAAAAGCTTGTTGGTTAAAATTCATTTCAAGTTATAAATAATACCATTTTATATTGGAACTTATCTCATCTAAACTAGGTGTTTAGCGCCAAAAATGAAATAAATTAATGGAATAACAAGTCACTTGAATTATGCAAAAAATTCGGAAATAAAAATATTTAAAATATTTTACACATGCATAAAAAGGGAAGCTATACAGTATTATTTACACAATAAAAATAAAAATCTAACTACATGCTATATTCCACATATAGCTGAGTAGGTAGAAGGAACCTAGTGTTAAGTAACACTCCTCCAATTCTCCGATTTCTGCATATTTTCGAGACAATGCTTGTTTGTAGCGGAACTCAACGTCTCGTTTTGTCGTGTTACCAATGAAATGAAAATAATTGATTCCTCATAGTGGGAATCGAACGCACTACTGTCGCGTTTACAATCGCTCGCCACGACGGCATGAAATATTAAATGTATTAATGGAAACAAAATTATTTTGCCACACTATAAAGATTCGCAAATATTACATTAAAAAAAAATTGTACTTATTTTTTTTTAACAATGCCGAAATCTTACATAGAATATTTCACTTGCAAGATAAAAAAAAATTATATAAATCGCATCACGCAAATAGCAAGATGTGCAGAATGAACATAGTGTCAAGACACTTCGCTTCCAACTTTCCAAGACATCGCGTGCGGTACAAGCGGCGGAACATAGCGACGCAATTTGCATTAAATGTGTATATAAATATAATTTAAATAAAATAATAAATCCCGAGCGGCGATCGAACCTGCAACAACAGTGTTCACAATCAGACGATGTCCCACTGCGCCACGAGGACCTCTGATAAATTGTATTTACTTTCATTTAACCTTTAGTCTATTATTAAAAGATCTCCACCACCAGATTAATAAATTTAGTATTAGCACTTATTTTCCCACTGTTTATCTATTTCCAGTACAGTTCATAATTCATTTTTCATTTCAAAGTTTAGACGTATGTATATGCAGTCGAACAAAGTAAAATGGACGTGGAACCCACAAAAACACCTTATAAAGTAACACTTTTGAATTCAGACTAAAACTTATTCGCAATAGCTTTAGTATTTTAATATTCCAATGCATTTTTTCGTTTTCGTTATATACCGCATATAACAGGGTAGGCAGAGGGAATCAACTAGTGTTAAGACGCTCCCTTCCCCACACACCGCCCAATTTCTCATACATAATGTGTGTTGAGTGGAATAGATATCAACGTAAAACTTTGTCGTATTACCAATAGTGAAAATAATTCGTTGATCCGACCGAAAATTGAGCCCACAACCGTAGCGTTCACAGCCAAATACTGTGCCGCAGCGCCACGAAGGTCTCAAAGTAATATAGAACATAAAGGCTTATTTTAAAGACATTACGTGTTTGGTGACGCGAATGAACTCCACTTTATCTAAAAACCAGTGAAAAACGATGTTTCAAGTCCGAATAAAAATTGAATCCACAACCATCACGCGCTATATACACATATATTTTCGCACTGCGCCACTTACTTACAACTTATTGTAATGTTAGGTAAGTTAGGTTAGAATGTGTATGTGTACTTATATTTATTATTTTATTTTATTAAATAGGTATAGATGCCTATTCTAAATAAATGTGTGTGATATAATGATACTGAGTCACCCACAAATTTTATTATTAAGCGTCGCTCTTATTAATAATCAAACATTTTTTCTAACCTCATTAAACATAAAAATAACTATATTAAAATCACAAAACATATTAAATATTAAACAGCAAAATAACAAATTATGTAAGTAATAGTACAAGAAAAAAGAAAGAAAAATAATATAAACCTCAAAAACAGGATTACTACTGGCTCTGGAAAGTTCTCGAAACTCCAACTGCACAGTGGTAACTTCGGCTGTAGTACTATAGTGGGACCATTCTGGTGCGTGCGCCGTCCGAGTACCAAGGTTCACATCCGAATAAGGTATACCGGAGGGGGAGGAAAACGCAGCCATCAGACGCTCGCCTAGATCTTTCTGAAATTATATGACATACAAATATAAAATATAGGTAGGAAACAAATTTACATTCGCACTCATAGTTGCTGATGGAATTGATTGTTTTTTTAGCTTTACGCTGTATCCCGCTTAAACAGAATAGTTCACTTTCCATTCTATTTTCGAATATATTTTGTTTTGATTTTATTTGATTAGATTTTGCTTGCTATTGTTGACGAAACTCAACACCGCCTTGGCAGATGAAAATGCATTTCCTCGAGTAACAACCGAACCCACAACAGTTCGCAGTCACACGCTGTGCCGCTGCGCCACGACGGCCTCAAATTTATGGATATTGGACCAAAAATAATAAGGTCATCTATTTTATATGTAGAAATAAAGGAATCATCATTTATCATCTAGTTATAAGCTAGAAAACTAACAATTACACTTACAAATTTCAATTAATGTCAAATAATATTAACCTGGCGTTGTAAAATATGTTTTTTCAAATTAAATATAATTTAAAACATTAATAACCATTTGACATTTCTTTTATTGATGTATTACATTTTTTTCCTGTAATGTTTGTATGTGGCCAGCTGTTTATTTAATGTATGCAATGGGAAAATTTATATAAATACTTTATTGGGCAGTTTCTTATATTTTTTTTTGTTTCAAGTATATAAGATTTATTTTATTTTATTTGTCAGCATCACGCTGTATCCCGCAAATAGCGCTTGATAGGCAGAGCATACCTAATTTTAAAATTCTCAAAATTCTCCACCCAATTTATGAAACATTACGTTTTCATGAGACCAGTCGTCGCGCAAGAGCACAAACTGTGACTGTAAACGTGACTGGTTGTGGGTTCGATCTCCACTCGAGGAAATTAAATATTTGTTTAAATTTATATTTCGAAAAAAAATCAAAGCGCGACGTTGAGTTCCGCCACTCAAGACGCATAGCCTCCAGAATTCTGCGGAAAGCGGGGAACGGAGTATACATTACGTTCCCTCAGTCTAACCTGCTGTATGCGGTATACAGTGTGAAGTGTGAAGCTGAACCACAATAACCGCAATAGTTATGAATATTCTGGATCTCTCTGTTCTAAACTTTCTTACTCTTTATAAAAATATATACTAATAATAATATACTTACAGCTTTATCCAAAAACATATTATCCTGTGTAAAATGATAGTTTGTTAACAATGCACCAAGCACTCTTATTGTTACCTCGAAGAAGTTGACATCTTTGCTTTTTGAGAATATCAATTCTTGTTTGATCCACTCTTTACCTTCTTCATATTCTGTAAATGTTTATAGTATAATTTAATCTTACTAATATTATAAATTTGAAAGTTAGTATGGATATATAGATGTCTTTTCCCCATTCACAACAAAAAAATACCAGAAAAAAAATAACAGATTCATATGAAAATTTACAATAATATAGCATATATATATATATATATATATATATATATATATATATATATATATGCTATATTATTGTTGTATTGTGTGTATCAAAATAACACATAGGCTAAAATTTATGCAAGCATTTCGTATAATTTGATTATTATGTAACAAAAAGTTTAAGGGGGCAACGCTATAATTAGTACTATTTGTACATTGTAAAAACTCGAATTGAGTTTAGTATTTTTTTTATAATTACAAATAGTAGTTGTAGCTTTAAAATTACAATCAAGAAAATGACTATATTTAAAATATTGATATTTCAAATGATCTCATTACAATTCAATTCTCTATTTTTTTTCTATTCCATTTAAAGACAATAAAGCACAACGCTGCGTTTTCCTTTATCAGAGCGGGAAAAAAAAAATTAAATATAAGCATTCGAAGTCGTTGTGACGCAGTGGGATGGCGACTAACTGTAAATGTTGTGGGGTCAATCGCCATTCTTGGAAATAATAATTTCAATTAGTTTCCTTTTAGAGAGAAACTCTATTGCCAAAATAAACCGCAGCGTTGTATTCCGCCCAATATGTAAAGAATCGAAATGATTGAAAGTTCTGTCTCTCTACACTACCCGCTACAGGAAGAAAGGCGTCACTCTATACAATAATTGATAGTTTTTAACTCCCTCCCGACATAAAAAGTAAACAAGCAACTATAAAGAGTTAATAATCTTCAAACAGATAAAAAAATAAATAATTGAATCATAGCAAAAAAGACCACCTTTCAAATAAAATAAAAAAAACTAAATCAAAATCGATTCATCCATTTTGGAGCTACGATGTCACAGAGTGTGTCTCTCCGTATACTGATATACACGTCAAACTTATACACTACAAACTCCCCTTTGTTAGTGAATATTTAAATAATACATAACTAACCTTCACTCAAACCCATTATGAACGCCGTATCCAAGCTATCAACAATAGTCAGGCCGAGGGAGAACCAATCGTATGGCATTCCCGATACAGGTTTCAAGTTGTCGTGCCCCCACGCGTGCTCCTTGTAGCCCTTCCATGCGTGTTTAAACGCTTGCACCACTGCGAATTGCCTGGCGTTGCCTGGGCCTGGAATTTTAATGTTAATTATGTAATTTCCTCCTGGTCTCGCACCGTACCTCGCAGAGGGTATTCAGAGAGAATCTTAGAACTAAGTGTTAAGACACTCCATTCCCCACTTTCTGCCAAATTCTCGATGAAATGCGTATTCAGTGCCAGAACTCCACTTTGCCTCTTTACCTCTTTACCAGAGCGAAGAAGAAATTAAGATATTAGATATTTCATACCCACAAGTGGGAATCAAACCCACAACCGTCGTATTTACAGTCGCACGCTTGCACCCCGGTGCGACAACGAACTCTATTTTTTTCTCATTTAAAAAAAAATGTACTAGACTTTATAGATTGTAATAGACATACATTCATGTTCATACAATTGAATAGCAAATGTTCAATACAAAATTACGTATTGTATAAAGAAACTAAGCATTATAGTAATCCTATTAACATGTCACGAACGACCTAGCAAATCTGCACTAAATGTCCTATACAATTATTTTACTTATAGGCAACGAAACTTTGATAAAAAATACATTATTAAGTTTCAAATTGAAGGGTTGAAAAAGAAAAGGGGCAGTTTAAGCCCTCTTATAAAATATACAGACCAAAGGGTTTTTAGGATCCCTTAGTATTTAAAATGCAGCTTTGTTGCCAAAAACTAGTTTTGAATGCTTTAGTAAGTTACATGTTTAATTGCTTATAATTCTGAATAAAAAAAATTTACAAATTGCGTGTTGAATGGCGAAACTCAACGCCGCGCTTGTCTTGTTACTATAATATATTTAATATTATAGTATTTAATATTTAGTCAAGCACACTTATTATGCCCCATATTATGCGTATATGCAAATTATGTTTTTAGATTATTTTTATATAAGGAATACATACACCGTGAATAATTTAATTATTATACAACATTTTTAATATAAACTAAAGTAGTTTTAAATTCATTTTACAAACTATTTACAAAATTTAACCTTAAAGGAAAACAAAATATTCGAACAATATTGGTATCTATTAAGGTTACTTAAATAAATAAAAATCAGCTTCACGCTGTATCCCACACTGCAGGGTAGGCAGAGGGAACCTAGTATTAAGACACTCCGTTCCCCACTTAAGGTTAATTATACATTAAAATTAAATAGAAAACGTACCTGTAAATATCGGTCTGTCAAATACCTCTACATCGTCCACCACATTCTTAGACAGCAATGGATTTAAAACTTGTTCACTGATGACAGACGAATTTCTTGCTATATTCTGTAATTTAAAGTTTTATCACTGTAAAAATCTTATATATTATATATAGTTTTATTTTAGTATTTGTGTTTGTGTCTGTCCCGCTACTTCTCCTAAACGGCTGGACCGATTTGGATGAAATTTTGCGAGTATATTGTAATAGGCTTCCAGGTGGTTTAAAAATACAATTTGAATCTTTCGGTAGCAATTAAAAGACTAACTTATATTTATAAGAAAACAGGATATATCGCATTAATTAATGTTACTGAGGCCGTCTTGGAGCAGCAGCACAACTACTACAATACTATATGAGTATGAGTCTAAGTCCCACTCAGAGAAAATGAATTATTATTATATATTTTCATTTCCTTGCTCCGATACCAAGACAAAGATGAAAAAACGGCGTAGTGTTACGTCACATACGACGAGGTGCAAAGTGTCGGCATTCGAGCGAAAAGTGTTGGACGAGTGTCTTATAACTAGGTTCCCTCTGTTTACCCTGCAGACGTCATTAGACGACGACGAATATTAATGCGGGATATAGCATAAAACTAAAAAATATATATGGTAGTCACAGACATTACGACATCTGCCGCTCCAGTTAGTTCTATTAAAAAAAGTTGAATCTGTGCCAATTATTATAATCGTAAAAAAGCAAATAATATATCAGATATTTTGATTTAAAAATATCGTTTTATATAAATAATGGTTACTAAGGTCAGCGATCGTCATGCGAGAAGCATTGATAATGGAATTTATATTTTTTAAGAATATCATAATTATATCATATATAGTTTATAATAATATAACAAGTGTTGAATCACTGTGTTATTTAGTGAAAACCGCATTAAAATATGTTATTTATTTCTAAATATAGACCGATGTCAGATTAATGACCGGTATAAATTAACGTCTCTTACTCTCTCTCTCTCTCTTACGATACTTTATACTATTTGAAGATATAAAAATATGTTTTTGCTTTTTGGAATTGAAGAATTATTTATGATAAATGAAGAACTGAATGATATATAACCCAGATTTTATTATCACATCGCACAAATACAGTTTAGTCATTTATTTTAGAAACGTAAAATTTTAATCACTAAATTTGGCAGGGTAGGCAGAGGGAACCTAGTTTTAAGGTCCCCGGTCCTCATTTTTCGCCGAATTCTGGAGGCATTGCGTGTTGAGTGGCGGAACTAAACAACGGACACCAGAGCGAAGAAATGAAAATAATAAATATTTAATTTACTCGCGTGGGAATCGAACCCATAACCCGTTCACATTCACACGCAAGTGTCCCTGCAACACGGCTGGCCTCAATTTGGCAACTCAGTAAAAAAAAACGATTTTATTAAATCAACTGTTAAAGACATCTGTGTATTTAAAAACCCAAGGAAATTAAATTTTTTATGTAATTTTAATTTTAAATGAATTGTATAAACAAATGTTACCGGGCTATTAAAAATTACCAAAAGATACTAACTATTATTATATAAGCTGTTACCTTCTTTGATAAAATTTTTATTACATTTTGAGCCTTATAAGTCTAGAAATAAGGTCATATTTACAATATGTGTCTGGAATACGTACATGTTATTATCATTAAGATTGAGAATTGACGAAATGTTTTTTTTTAAATAAATGGACATAAAAACCGTCTTTAGTTTTACTTTAGCAGTAATAATATTGCAAAAAAAAAAATTATAGTGCAATATATCTTAACTTATGGGATGTCACGAATGAAAAATAATGTTAATAAATATATCAATTTCGTAATCAACATTAAAAGACCAACTAAAAGCAAAGACAGAAATTACAACATAAGTTAATTTACCTTATATAGATAGACGATATAGTTAAAGCTAATAAAAGAAATCTGCAAATATTTCCAATATGAACTCGTGACCTCCATCAAACATTTACTTATATTATTCATATAGTAAAAAAAAAATATTAGTTTCATTCGTAAAAAAAAAATAAAACTATTTACTCACGTGTTGAACATTTTGTTTTATATTATTTTCGTTTGTAGTCCTTGAAGTGCAGAACAGTATAATTAATGTCGTAACTATGATCACCGATGCGTACACTATGGACCTTTGAAGCCGCGACAGCTGATTCCATTTCTGAAATTAAAATTATATATTAAAACTATGAAAAAATATATATTTATAAGTAAAATAAATATTGATAAATTTATTACGACTTTGAATTATTGATCATTTTTGCCGATAATGTATGTATATATACAAAAACAGAAAATTTTAAAAAAATAATTCCGTTACACAAATAAAAATCTATAAAGAAATAAAAAAAATAGACATTTTATACCATGTTTATATAAATTTTATAAAACGACAAGATGTACGTGATTCAACCTATTTAATAAGCCTTGTTGAATAGAATAAGCTGCTTGTTACAATTGTAGCTCCAAGTATGTTACAAATTAACCTCGTGCATGTAGGTTAGTCATAGTGTGTGGGTTTTAGAGGAATTTAAAACACAGATAAATTTAAAGTTTTTCGTTATATATTTTTACAGAGTATGCAAATAAAGGTGGTGTTTATGTCAAAGTCAAAATGGGCGAATGGTTTATGGTAGAGACACAGGTTCAAATCTGAATTACATAAATTCAACAAAACCTTTTTATACAGTCAGTCGTGGCGCAGCGGCACAAAGTGTGACTGTAAAACCGACTAGTTGTGGGTTCGATCCCCACTCGAGGAGATGAAATATTTATCTAAATTTATATTTCCATTTGGTGTCGAGGCAAAGCGCGGCGTTGAGTTCTGCCACTCAACACAATGCAATGCCTCCAGAATTCGGCAGAAAGTGGGGAACGGAGTGTCTTAACACTAACTGTGCAGGATACAGCATGAAGCTAATTTAATTTTATTTTCTTTTTATACACTTCATAGTCACTATATATTCTCCACTCCTGCATATAGAAGGGGAAGCAGATAGAATCTAGTGATGAGACACTGTTTTTCCTTTATCCATCTAATTTCAAAAATTGCATGTTGAGTAGCGGAACCTAATACCATGATTCATCTTATCCGAGTGAGTAAATGAAGTCATATCCACTAGTAACCTATCATTAACAACAGTATATAATATTAAAACCAATCAGGCTATAATAAAGACTACCTTGTTAGCCATATTAGATGAGTTATGGCTGAGCATGTGCGCATATTCCCAAGAATAATAAATGTGAATTTGTGTAAGAAAATGAAAATGTTCATTTACATAGTATTATATTGTTGACATTGATCAGAAAAATGTGATATCATCACAAGTAAGACTATAAATTACTTAATTTCTAATATAATGCTACATTTAGTGAGGAAAACAAAAATAGCCTAATATTATTAAATACATTTATTTTGATTTCTTTGCTCTGGTAAAAAGACAGACCATCATTGAGTTCCACAATTCAACACACAATAAATAATTAATAAATGAAGAATGGAGTGTTTTGATAGTAGGTTATTCTGCCAATCCTCCTATGTGGAGAAGAAGAATGGTGAAAAAAAAACTTACTCTGATAATTTTGATATGTGATAATGATTGATCTAAATTCCTATCTGCACTCTGCCATGTGTCTATTGACTTTAAAACCATTGGCAAGGGAGTGCCAAGGTCGATCCTGACATCTTTTTTAGGGTGATGCATTTTCATTTCAAACCATAAAATTGGCATACATTTTCTTTATAAATACTGAAAAAAAAACGAGGTTATTAGGTTTTTTTTTTAAATTTTTACATGGCTTCTTCAAATAGCAGTTTTGAGGGTAAATAGAGAGAACCTAGTCTTTTGACACTTTGTTCCCTAATTTCTGTTTAACCCAACACTGCACTTCGATCTTGAAGTTTAGTAAACTAATTAAAGGGTTTAAAAGTGAAGGCATTTCAGTCTCAAAATACTGAAACAGAGTTGACTGAAATTTTTCTACTGTGTGGTAACAGATAGTTATTTCTAGCAGAATCAAATGTTGATCATTTCTTTTGTTGGAATAGGTGACTCAATTAACATTAATCAAAATAAATTAAAATTACATTGATTATATATAAATTGTAGTATTTTAAAAAAAAGTATTTTAAAAAATATATTTTTCGATAGAAGCTCTTTTGTTGTGATACCCCTCAATTAAGCTTACAATAATTTGTATTATAAATTTGTACTAATTTCAATTATGATTTTAAAGTACATTGGTATATAGCTACTAAGTTGGTAACCAAATCCATTGATTCAAGAACTGTTACTAATATATGCTAGAAGAATAGATGTAATTTTTGGTAATAACTTATTTTTAGCTACAATCTAGTAACAGAGTAGCATCAAACACTACAGTCCCTACACACCTAGTTCACCTCATCTACTATCATTAATCTCTTTATTCATGCCTCCTGGGAGCCACATATACCAGGTCTTCCCTATCCTTTGTACCACTTACACTTTCAATCATATTTCTATGAATTATTTGCTAGCATTATATTAGTCGATATTATACATCATCTGTCATATTTTAGAAAAAGTTAATAATATCCACAACTTACTTCACGTCTGTTCTGTTATTTGATAACAGCCTTCCAAATGGGATTCCAATTGATCACTAATCACTTCACCAATGTTAAATTATATGATGGAGATACAAAATAGGTTGTTTGGTAATAAAGAGGTAATATTACACAATAGGTGAATGCATATTAAAAATAAATCCAGTTAAACACTGTTTTCACCTAAAAAAAATCTATATCTATAAAATATACATAACATAGCGGTTATGAGTAATAAATATTACACTACCATAATAAAAGTTATTTTGAAAGAGGGAAAGATTTTGCAAAATATATGATATGTATGTAGTTTATTATTCTAATCATGAGATCAGTTTTTTTAAAAAAGACTGTGTATTAAATATTAAATCTATTTACATACATCATTAGAATATAAGAAAACAGTCAACACTACGTAAAATATTTTAGTAAAAACGAAAAATATTCACTAACCTGTTTTATAAAAAAAAGGTTATACCAAGTCCAAGTAAATAAAAGAAAGAAGATCGTTTTTCTTAAAAATACTTACTGCTTTATAAAACCAGGAATAATATTTCGTAGGCTCTTCAAAATTAATATGAACACGAAAATTCTGTTTGTCCACGTCTACAATAGAAAAAGTGCATCTTAAACAATTTTTTTATTCGTCACTTAACGAAATGCATTCTTAACATGATTTATGCTATATCAACACAATTTATATATTTATATTTAATTTATAATTTAGTTTATTGCTAAAATGATGTACATTTTATTTTAAAACATTTGTTGGGTTAAAAAAAGTATTGCTAAGGTGCGAAATTATATTCGCACAATCAAATATCGTTTAACCATAGACTATAGACAAATGTCAGTTATACGAAGAAACACAGGCCATATCTGTCATCGGGTTAAATATTAAATGTAAATGTTGTTTTCATTTATAATTTAAAAATGATATAATAGGTTTTTTATTGTAAGCCTAATTATGAGTGTCATTTATTTTATTTATAACAATTTTCGTCTACTTTGATTTGGCTTATCATTGAAGTTGCTTATAATATTATTTTAACTTATTCTCCTATTTTATTTTTATCCATAATATTGTAAAAATAGTCCAAAAACATATTATATCGAAATCTTCTATAACTATTGCCTAATTGGACAATGGCCATATAATAAATAAAACGCTACAGGCCTAAGTTTCTACAACCCCTGATTAAACCAGTTCATACTAGTTTTTGACAACCAACCTACATCTCTTATTCTGATAGCAGCGTCACATATTTAATGTTTAATATTTTATTTTAGTGCTTGATTCATGAAAAGTAAATTATGAACGATGTTGGCACTATCAGTGTACAAAATTGGAAAAAATTATGTATAACCAGTATCAGCAAAAAATATATATTTATAAAAACAAAAACCCCGACTGCATAAAACTAGAAAAAAATAAACAAGCCCAATAGTTTATTAGGATTAACAGTCGGGACCTCTTTAAATTACGCAGGGTTCCTGGTAGAGATTTTATTTATTGAAGAATTACTTATAGGTCCCGTACTGTTAATCCTAATAAACTATTGGGCTTGTTTATTTTCTTTTTAGTTTTGTGCAGTCGTGGTTTTTGTTTTTATAAATATTTGTTTTATTTTTAACTTTTTTGCTAGGATTCATTATGGTAATGATAATCATGATATACCTTTTTAAAATGCTCGTATTGAGCTCTTGAAATTGATACCCATATTGTGGTATTCGAAACTAATTTTCTTTTTCACTAAGTCCAATGGCGTCCCACAGCCGCCATGATTGTTGTTTTTTAACGTCACCTATCTAAGAACACTTGGGCTGCTAATACAAATCTAACGATACCTCAATTATGTAAATCCATTCAGCGGCTCTGGAGATATGAGGTAATAAAGAACATTACATACATACATACAAGATACGCGCGAAAAACATAACCCTTCCTTAGCAGTCGGGAAAAAAGAAAACAAAAATCTTGGACTCAACGCTGTTGTTGATGATATAACGAAACGACCCATTATCATTAGCGTATCTAGAGATATTTTGTGGGGGAACAGATATGTTCGGGGCATCTTTATTGTTAGTAAAATTTCTCAGGTGGGCCCCAGACTAATCTGGGTTGGGCACTGCCCACCCGGCCCCTCCTCTTCCTAGACCGATCCTCATTTTAAACACAAACGGCATATCATTGAAAATTACGTGGGTGCAAAGTTCATTGCTTGATTTTTTTATTGATCTTTAATTAAAAAAATATTTAAGAAGGTTTCATTCTGGTTCTATCACTCACATTAATGCAAAGCTCAGCTTAAGCGTTGCTTGCTGTATCTATTATTAATCCCACCAAAAACATCCTGTAAAAAATCAGTCAAGTCTCGATGAAAGTGTTTGTTTTTCTATAAAAAATAATTTTCAGGAAGCCAAACCAATTAAATCGTTCCTTACTGCGATTTTTTTTGTTTACTATTATAGTTGAATTGTGTGTGATCGACCGTTGAACATTCTTTAGCATAATCACATACGTGTACCAGTCAACGGCCAATATCGTCCTTACACCAGGAATTCTTTAATAGAGTTTAAAGAAACGTATAATATTATAAAATGTTAGATCTATAAACCAGATATTTCGGGTATGCCAACAGGTTATTCGCTAATTTATATGATTACGAAAATACATGCAAAAAGCAAAGTATTTAGATTATCACAATCATTACAACAGCAGAGGCGTCTTGGTATAACTTCGTTTCTATTAAGACAGTTCCAGAGGCATTGCGTGTTGGGTGGCGGAACTCAAAACCGCACTTTCATTTCCTCGAGTTGGAATCGGAACCACCTGTCGCGTTTATAGTCGTATAATACTTTACATGAAATAAAAAATATATGAAACTTAACTAACTCAACATGTGTTAATAAACTTTGATAATAATATGTTATACAAAATGTTGTTTCACTAATTTCATTTACGTTATTTTACTTATAAAATAAATAATTGTTGTTATAATTCTGGTATACAAACGACCCAAGCAAGTCTTTGCCCGCTCAAACTTATTATTATATTATAGCCAATGTTATACGAAATATTTCCATAAATTGTAGTATTGTGTTATTTTGATGTATAATTTATATTACTGTAAAGTTTCATTTAGATCCGTTCAGTAGTTCTTGTGTGTTAGTAGAACCAACATCTATTTTCACAAACTTTCACATTTATAATATTAGTAAGATATCCATAGGCCTATCCCAGTATTGAGAAATAATGTATAATTTTAGAAATCGAGAATTCGATTTTTTATAGCTTCATTCTGTATCCCGGACACAGCAGGGTAGGCAGAGGGAAACTAGATTCAAGACAATCCATTCCCTATTTTCCGCCGAATTCTGGAGGCATTGCGTGTTGATTGGTAGAACTCAACGCCATTCTTTTGCCTATTCGTCAGAATGAAGAAATGAAAATAATAAATATTTAATTCCCTCGAGTGAGAATCGAACTCGCAACCTGTCGCATTCTTAATCATAAATTGTTTGCCACGGCTGACCTCACTTCCAATTTAAATTAATTTTTACCATAAAAAAATGGTTAAGTGCGAGTCGAGCTCGCACACCGAGGCTCCCGTACCAATTTCAGGATTGTAGTGACCTACAGTCCTGAAATTGGTATATAAGTGTGTTCTGTGCCCTTCTATATTTTCAACCTCAGAATGAGTTTTATGAAACCCTTGTTTGTTTGAGTTTTTATTTTTAGAAATACCCAACAAAAAATTATAGTGGTAATCTAAATATTTTCTTTTTTACATTTCGTAATCATACAAATTAAATGAAAAAATGTCTGAAAAAGTTTTCTGTTGTTCAATATAAAGGCGTGCAGTATATTGACCACTGGTGGTATAAAGACTAAAACAAAATGGTTGTCTATTAGCGAGAATTAGTGTCCGACCTAAAGAAGATTTTCAGCTAAAACCGAACCGGACCTTCGTCTTTGGTCTCAGTTTCCACCGAAACCGTAACTTTTCAATACTGTAGTATAATTAAAGACAAACTGACACAGTCGATAGAGGTGGTCATTACCTACTACTTTTTACCCTATATTGCCTGGTCATACAATTTTTTTTATTAAACATCATATATTATCCTTACTTCTTCTCTTCTTCTTCCTCCTGGCATTAATCCCGGCTATTTGCCAGGGTCTGCCTTCCTAATCAACCTACTCCACTTTGCACGGTCTTTAGCATCCTCGGTGGTTAGACAATTGGCCCTCATGTCCTGCATCACGACATCCAACCAGCGCTTCCTTGGGCGTCATATATTATCCTTACTCAGTATCGTTACTCTTATTGAAGACACTGAAATTGCAAGCCCTATGAAATGAATTGGATCTAAAGACGTGGCTAAGTTTTGTTTTAGTATTACAAAGTTTTTTTGGTAATAATAATAAGACAATTCTGAATTACTTACTAGAATGTTTAAAATTTGTTACAGTTAGGAGTTAATAAGAGATAAGATTAAATTATATTTTTTACAATCTGTCCTTTTGGACAGATTCTCGGATTATTTGGGCAGATCGCTATTGAATTTTAATTAAAAAAGCTTACAGAAAACGTTTTTTTATTTATATTTTTCTATGTATGTTACTACTTTTATTAAGGCTTTTTCAGTGAAACAGCTGTCAAAAACTAGAGCTAAGTTTGCAAAACTGATAATTTTTCAGTATTCATTACATTATAGATATAATTGTCTTAGATATAATTGACTTCAAGCTATCAGCAATATCAAATTATGGTTTCCCTATGTTGTTGCTCAAAATTTTACGTAACAAAAAGATTATTTAAAGAACGTCCCTTCTTGTCTTCTTTCATTTGATATAAAATAAGTTTTATTCCGATTATTAATTTTAAGATATTACATACTTAACCTCAAGATCTATTTGTCTATTTAGAATTGGGGAAGGATGATATTTTTTTCTTTGACATTCGGCGACGTCGAAGATTCGGCTGTTTTTTGGCTGAAACTGAAACTATGGCCAATACTACGGTTTGTGGCTGAAACTGGCCGGAACCGAAACTGCAATTAAACCTTCGGTCGGTCACTGGTGAAAATAACACACGGCTATTGGATTTAGTTACTTGTATATGTGGGGTGTACGTTATGCCGCCCTTTCCGCCACTACTTACGTTGTAATTCTTAGGTTTAATAATTATGAAATTATACATGTTAACATTACTTAATTTTTTTGTTAGCAACTTTGAAAATAATATGTAATACAAAATGTTGTTTCACTAATTTCCTTTACGTTATTTTATGTATAAAATAAATAATTCTTGTTATAATTATTTTTATATCCATAACCCTTAATCTCTGTATTGATAAATAAAGTATAATTTTAGAAATTAAGTATACCAATTTAAAACAGAATTTCGTAGTTATCGAATTTAAATTGATGAAAATGAAAGAATAAAAAACGATTATTTTTTAAATATACATAAATGTCAAAGTGAAGGTGAAAATAAAACAACCAAATTAATAATATAATACATTTGTTTTCTACATATATTATAAATATATAATTTAATTTTGGATGTGTGGTCCTAAAAATATATATCTACTTTTTATTTCCTACTTTTTCCCTACTTTGCTCTACTTATTATTTTTTCACTACTTTGTTGTATTTTTTTTTACTTTTCTTTCCTACTTTCTTGTGTTTTTTTTTTTTACTTATTTCTATTTCTTAATTTAGGCCGTCTTTAGGCTTAGACTTTAAACTTTTCAGATGTTGCTGTGTCCACCGAAAGAAGGCTCTCAGCTTTTGCTGCAATATTTTCAACTTCCTAGGATTCGAGCGTTCCGCGATGTTCAACTCCTGATAACTCCAGCTTCGAGATGTTTCTAACTCCTGCTTACTCACTTTCCTAGGTACGTCTGCCTCCTCCTGACTCCTTCTTTTGATGAATGATGGTTTCGAAATCTTATCCCATCTCACAGACATTCCCAACTCCAACCAAATCCATCGCTCCTATGTAAAAATAATAAGAACTTATCAGATATTTTCAATATTTGAGAATCTATGCATATTAAGTGAATGTAGACATGCTTGCGTGGAATTATCTAAATTGAAATTCCAACATAAAATTTAATTTATAAAAATAAAGAATTGTAAAAGTTCATTTAAAATTAAATCATATATATATATATATATATATATATATATATATATATATATGATCAAAAACCCAAAATTGGTCAAAATTTTAAATATTGACCACATTCAGGCAGTTTTCTTTCGGCAGTTTCTACGTATTTGACAACTTGCCTGTCTGATTCTTAGCCCATCATTTTATTTTATTGTGGTTACACAATAGAGCCAAGTCATTACCCATTCAAAATATAGAATGGGTTTCTAAATTTCTAAATTTTTTAAATCATATGAACTTTAGGTGCGCGCTAATATGCGCCAAAATAAAAAAATCGCAATTTTCATCCAACACCCATACTTACCGACATTTTTGAATTCATTTTGAAGCTTTAGTGAAATTTAAGCGATAGCTTTTGAAAAACAATCTTCTGCCGCAGCGCCGAAAGAAGCCCCCAAAGCAAATTATATGAACTGTAAATAATAAACAAAACACGATATTAACATATTTGGTTATTTTTAATCACAAATATCTAAATAGTTTGTGTAAATTTCTACTTGGAATGATTATGTGACAAAATCTGGTAGTGGTTTCTAATTTCTAAATACTATAATAATGTCTAAATAATATTTGGACACTAATACCTACGCACTTAATCGTATTTTATTACATGCTTTCGGTGGCTATTAAAAACGTTATGGAATATCTACATTTTGGAAAAGTTATTTCTGTTATTATATTATATATCGTATGTAATTGGCGGACGATACTAGGCTTAACTGCTAAAATTTATTAAATGCATGTAAATAGATCAAGCAGTAGCAAGCAAAATTAAATTAGCTGTAATTGTAATCATTAATAAGTAACAAGGAATAAAAATCTTTTGTGGTAGCTTAGAAAGTCTAGAAACTCTCTCTCAAGTTTCTTGGTATCAGTCTGCTGGATGATCAATTTTTGCTGAAGACCCCAAATCCACTTTTCATCATCGGCTGGCTTTAATTCCCCCTTTTTTAATTAATAGCCTTCACCTTCTTCCCTTGATAAGAAATGTGTTTGAAGTGCTAAATAGGAAAAAGTTTTATGTCAGATATGTGTATTGATTTTACTACGTACCGCTATGTCAGCTAATAATTATTATTTACACAAATAATATTATAGTGTTCAAAATGTAATTTTTCTAATTATTTATATAGGTACCTAATACCTATTACAATTATCTTTAATTGTGTCACAAATATATTTTTTTAAGGTCACTATATTTAATATAAGTTAAATAAATAAAGCACTGTTTGACCTTCGGTATTTGAGATGAAATCAATGTAATTTACGAGATGGCGGATGCATCCTGCGCGTTGGGTATGTGCAACCGACAGGAAAATCAATACATGGGATGACCTGTTGCGCAATAATAATAAAAAATATAAATATAAACATAATAACTCACCTAAGAGAATCGATTGATGTGGAAAATTAAGGAGTCTGCAGGGTTTTTGATCTTGGTTGTTTTAGGTGATAGAGATTTAAAAACGAAATAATTTAAAATACGGAGAAGAAAATAAAACCTAAAAAAAAAAAGAAAATAAATAAGTAAATAAATGACACAAAAAAGATATTTAAAGTTAAGGACGATAATGATAACAGGAAAGTAGTACAGCTAACAAAAATATTATAAAGTATGAACTGCCCCAGACAACTGGTTCGAACTGCTTAAAATCAAAAATATCCAGAAGAACACAGTTTTGGATACAAACAAAAAGAATAAGACGAGAAAGGACGAAAGTCACTACGCGGATTCTTCCATCCATGGAGATGTCTTTTGCTTTGGATCTGGCCGAAGCCCTATCCTTCTACAGGACTACTCGTTAAGACGCCACTGATTCTACTGTTTATTTTTAAACAACCCACCCAGAATCCAAATAATGCCAACATTTTGACGTTTACTCAATGTATGGCCAACATTATGCATATTTTATGAACAATTTTATGTCTTTTTAATTGAAATGCATCGAAAATCTTACAATATATTTATTAAAAAAAATACATAATATTTAATATTGTTTTAAAATATGTTTTTGCATATTTTAATTAAATATTCTGGTTTAGAAAAATCTGTCTCCAAAAGGGAAATTCTATCTAGACGCGTCTAGTCTAGAAAATTTTAGTTACACTACTCGCCAATAGATGGCGCTAGCTTGTATGCTATTTGTAATAATATTTTTTCAGCTTCCGCTGTATCCCACAGCATGTATCCGTTAGCAGGGTAGGCAGAGGGAGCCTAGTGCGTAGACATTCCGCTCCCCACTTACTAAATCTTGCAAATAAGCTATTGATTTAGTAGTAAATATTGTTCATCGAAAGATATCTCATCTTTTGTTTTGGATCTGGCCGAAGCTCTATAGTACAGGAGTACTAGTACTAGTTTTGTTTTAATTTAAAATATGAAACAATATTATAACATTCAACTTGGTCTAGTTCACTGAGATATATTCTTTATAAAGGTTAAAGTGTCACTGGCTTGTTACATTATCAACTAGTAATCCCTGTAAGGCGAAACGCGGATGATTTATGTGGTGGGGTATCGAGAAATGCTTTTAGTGGAGCCTTTAATGTATTAAATATATAGATACTGCTTAGATAATTTTCTATAATATTTTTTTTTATCACGAATAATGTTGTGTTTTTGACATTTCATTAAATTATAAAAAAAAATATCACTAACAATCTTGAAACCAAATTTATTTCCTTGACAAAATTATATTTACTTTATGTTAAGATCTTAAAATAAATTAGGTAAGCAAATGTAGACTATATTTATTGTTATTATTCTTTTTTCTCAGTTGCACTCTTTGTGGAGGAGAAGATCTAGTATGACGAAGGTGGATGGCGAGAGTTCTTCAGTGGGGCGGAAGTAAAACCAGAGTTGTGCAACAATGTTATTTACAAAATTGTGTGTCGTACAATCGATACATGCTATTTTAAACTCTTTTTTAAAATACAATTACCCACTTTTACAATTTATATTTCAACACGTTCCTTTACTCGATATCAAATAATTGTACTTAAAAATTATAAAAGTAGTATACTTTATATAATTATTAATTATACTTTATTAAATAATTATTATGTATATTATAATTATCCTCATAAATTATTATTGTTAATTCAATCATATCATATTGAAGTATAAGACAGAGTACAATTATATTAAATAGCGGCTGGTGTAATGCGTGGTATTGTATTATCTGTTCAATAGCTTCTAGACACTATTTACTCTACCTTCTGCTCCAACACAAACTGAGCAAGCTGAAAATGTCGATAGAATTCATTTCTCTGAGAGGAGACTCTCTCACACTGCAGTTTGCATCCAATTATTAATATTCTCCTTATCTAATTATTATTATTTTTCCATTTGAATTAATTTAACAGGCATGAATTTCTCACGAAAACTTTCATATTACAACTTTTGTTACGATTTTCTCTATTGTTTTTATTATATAATACTTCATGATTGCATTATATTAAAAAAATATTTAGATTTAAAAATTGTGTCCCAATTTCTACAAGCTCGGAAGAAATATCTTCAAGTCGATTCTCTCGTTTCAAAAGCGTCAGTATCACTCTATTCAGTCCTTCTATATTATGTTACGATATTCAAATGAACGAATGTAGTGTTAAGATACTCCGTTCCTCACCTTCCGCCGAATTTTTCGAGGCATTACGTGTTGAGTGTCGGAACTCGACGCAGTCTTGGTGGCGAAGAAATAAAAATATTAATAAATAATAATTAAATCCCCCGAATGGGGATCGAACCCACAACCGTCACGTTACAGTCACACCCTTGTACATTAGTATAGGATGATTGCGCCACGATGGCCTCAATGATCCTGTACTAATGTTACAAAGCTGTAAAATTTGTTTGAAGGTGTCAATCAAAATACTTTGAACTATACAACTCCAAGCAGCAATACCGTGTTTAAAGTGTTTAATTAAATTTACCAACAATATACACGCACTCAACTTACTTATTTTTTTATGTTGGAAGGGCAACGTTTATGCTTATAAAAAAATAAAGTTTTATATAAGGTAATAAATTCATAAAAATAATAAGTATAAAAACTCGTTTGTTTACACGTATAAAAGTAATTAAGAACACAATGGATATATAATAATTGTAAAAAATAAGATAAATTTTCAATAAATGATAAAATGGCGCGACGAGCTATATTAGCGCCTAAGTTCCATTAACATATCCAATAATAAATTTCTAAATATATATATATATATCTATATATATATAAAATATAAGTTTTAAGACATCCTACACATTTAAATTGAACATTAATTTCAATCACCAACTAATTCATCTCCAAGAATAACGATTACACTGAAAAACAAATTAAAATCAAGTTATTATAGACGGTTTCAACGCCTGAGTTATTCTCCTAAGGCCACCAGCGAGTTCCTGTTAAATGGTGAAATCCATCCAAGTATTGCAGCATTTCAGCCTTCACCTTATTCCGTTCCTGGAGTCGTGGCACCGGTCACGTAGACCAATTTCATACACAAAAAAATGTTAATAATAATCATGACTTCCGTAAATTAAAGTTGTCTTCCTTTTTATAACTCTATTGTTTTAGAGTTAGACATTTTTTTTGTGAAAGGCAGAAAGAAATCTACATATATTACACCCAGAATATTACTCCTATAGCACTCAGATTGTAACATTGACAGTGTCAGATTGCTTGATGGTTGCGAATTCGATCCCTATTCGGGGGAATGTATTGTAATATTAAATAATTTTTATATTTTTTTAAATATATATTTACAAATAGGATTCGAAATTAACTAAACATGACTATCTCATTTATAGCATTTAACTACATCCTAGACAAAGAGGCACAGTTCTAGAAACTTCCATAAGTAACTAATGACAATATACTAAAGAATAATAAATTGTCTTGATTATATCGAGCAGGACATGTCCACGTTTGGATTTTCCCAATCATAAAAGCAAGCGTTTTTTTGTGAATTACCCTACCTATATAATTGAATTCAAGAGAATGAAAAATTGAGGCCAGTCGTGGCGCAGTGGCACGATGTGTGACTGTAAAACCGACTGGTTGTGGGTTCGATCCCCACTCGAGGAGATGAAATATTTACTTAAATTTATATTTCCATTTCTTCGCTCTGGTATCGAGGCTAAGCGCGGCGTTGAGTTCTGCCATTCAACAGGCAATGCCTCCAGAATTCGGCAGAAAGTGAAGAACGGAGTGTCTTAACACTAGGTTCCCTCTGCCTACACTGCTGTGTGCGGGATACAGCGTGAAGCTGATTTATTTGATTTTAAGAGAATGAAAGAATATATTTTTGGATATCCGTATCTACATGAGGAAAGTTGCACACTCTGTAGGTCTTAATTCCTTTCCGTTATAAATAAGGTAATAAAAAAAACGTAAAAAAAAATGTAAAATTATTTTTTTGTTTAAATAACTTGTTAATTATGTTATTTAACTAAAGCTTTCATTATGTATGTATTTGTGCTATGAAAAAAAAAATCAAAATAAAGATTTTAGTGCATATTGTTTTACAATTCTAGGTACTTCTAAGTTAACGATACCTAAAATGGTCACATCCGTTTGTCAAAGTCGTTACACTGTTGGAATTATACCGAAACGAAATCGATTGCGATTGATTGTTTTTTGTTTAGTTAATGACAGTGTAACTTCAAAATTTATTTTTTTTTTCTTTCGCAAAAGATTATTTATGAAATCCGTAAGCGACATAAACTTCATTTAGAACATAAACAGATTCATGATTTCAATCAATATTAAAATAACACTAACCAGAGAATTAGAACAATAGAACTTATTAATTGCTGTTTCAACTGGATTTTTTTTAAAACTAATACGGTCCAACTGTAGCGCTGGGGCACAAGCGAGTGATTGTAAGCACGATAGATTGTGGGTTCAATTCCCAATCGAATAATGAAATATTTAATATTTTCATATATTTGCTCTGGTGTTGACGTAAGCGTGGCGTTGAGACGGCGTTCCGCCACTCAACATGCAATGGCTATGAGTGTTTTAACACAAAGCTCCTTCTGCCTACTTGCCTGCTCCTACTGTATATAAAAGTAATACAATAAACTAAATTATTCTACTAACATTAATTTAAAATACTATTTTATATACCTACGAGTGAGTAATTTTTCTTGTTGTTCGCTTAAAATATTATAATGAGATAGTGCCATCTAAGATTCTTATTATATTATGTAACTGTATTTGTATTGTTTTTCGTAATATAGTTAGTAAACGTATCACGACAGCGGGTTCTCAAATAAATTTAAATGATTTTCTTATACTATAAAGTTTATTTAGTATGAAATAATATTTCTACTGGTTTGAGATCTTATTGGAGTATATAATATTATACTTTATCTTTATCTTTCTTTATCAGCTTCACGCTGTATACCGCACACAGCAGTATAGGCAGAGGGAACCTAGTGTTAAGACACTCCGTTCCCTACTTTCTGCCGAATTCTGAAGGCATTGCGTGTTGAGTAGCAGAACTCAACTTCGCTCTTAGCCTCGACACCAGAGCGAAGAAATCAAATATAAATTTAAGTTAATATTTCATCTGCTGGAGAGGGGATCGAACCCGCAACCAGTTGGTTTTACATTCACACTTCGTGCCACTGCGCCACGACTGGCCTCAATATTATTCTACTTCGTTTGTTAATTTAGTCATAATATATGTAATTTGTTGCTTCCCAACAGGGCAGTTAGATATAAACTAGTCTATCTTGATATATGTCCTTCTTTTTTGGTCTTTCAATGATTATCTTTATTTTTTTTGTATTTAGTTATTACTTACTGTTTCAATACAATATGTCTGTATTCTGTCACAATGCATATTGGGAGCAATCTGTACCTAAACTACGTGAGCGATGACACTGCGCAAATAAGCATTCCGCAATTTTGTCTTATATTCCAAAAAATGGAAAATCTGTCTAGAGCATGTATAGCGTACACATACCAAGAGCGATTGGTATTTGTATACTATATATTTTTAATTAATATCGAGAATATCAATAATACTTAATAAGTAATAATATCAATAAGTACTAATGTACTTAATAAAGGGTTACAGTATAAAAAAATGATTAAAAAAGTTTTTTGTAAAAATAATCATTGTGGTATCAAATCCACGACCGCCATGTGTCGCGACGGCTTCCTTTATATTATGTATTATTTTTCCTACTGCTTATTTGAAGACAATGAGTTACGACGAGGGCGTTTAAAGTAATTTGTGGCTATTATTTATAAATTTAAAAAAACGGTACTAGAGATAAAAAAACTTTGAACTTAGCTCCTATTATCAGTGAATCAGTAGATAGATGTTTATATAAACAATACTAATTACTCATATCAAGACGCGCGCTAGCGTGTCTAGCCAAGTTTCCAGTTTTTTAACTGTTTCAAGCTATTTTTGAGCCTTTCATAACTTATAAACCAATTAGTCTACATGCATTAAATTTAGCACAGTTGTTAAAATATCCAAAGTTGTGATGTATGTGAAATTAGAATCGTTTCTGTCAAATGGTTATTGATATATGTATAACGTTTCAAAAACCTAATTCTAGGTGATCTAGAAACTTGCCATTCGGTACCAAGGTAGACAGCAGTAAGTAGATCATACATATATACAGGAAAAATCTGAAAACTGATAATTATTAACAAAAAGAGTTAAGTATAAAACTTATATCAAAGAAAATAGGAAAATAAAGCTATTTTAATAATAGCAAAGTGTTAATGATTAATAGTAATAATTTCTATGATATCCTATCCGAAACATAAATATGAAATGAGAGCCAAGTTAAATGTAAAGTAATGCGTCGTTCTCGACTTTACTTTCAAAAGAATGGGAGATATATATTGGAATCGAGTTACACGTTCAGTCAGAATAAAATTCTAGCTTTTGACTAGGTTTCCTAGCACTTTTCATTTCCTAGCACTAGGCACCAAATCAAATATAGCTTCATGGTCCAGTACAAGCAAGTATACTTATCTGTAAATATAATAGAGCCTGTACGTAAGAAATGTCGAATTATAAATTAATTTTTAACAAAAAAAAGCGACTTCAAATAATACATTAAAAAGTGAAAAATAAATTTATTTAACACTAAGTAAAACGTATTTTGATATTTTTGAACAAAAATAATTAAAGAAAGATTTTATAATTTTGAAATTGGTGCCAAGTAAAACAAACAACAGGCTTAGTAATTTGATATTGTAGTACGGTTGTTGTAGCATTAGCTTATTTTGCGATTTTAAGTGATGGTTAGACCTTAAAAATATGCTTCTCAAACGAGTAGGTTGTGGTTGTCCTATGTAAAATTTTAATCTTAATTAGGTGTTATTTTTGTGCAAACTAAAATTTTGGCATAAATATTCGGGCAAATTGAAAACTTCTCCCTTTTTTGAAGTTGGTTGAAAATGAGAACATCCTCATTTTTAAAGTTTGTTGAAAAGAAATGCAACGATGAGGAGTCTCGCTTCTGACGAAAAGTAAACAGTAGTTTGCCATTTTTAACAATGTTTTTCCTTGCCATTACTCTATAGTTACAATTTTTACCAAAAAAAACAAATCTTTAATCTCAACTGGATCCCATTATCAGAACCTAACCAAACCTTCAACAAATTATGCTCGAAGTGTATACTTTTGAAAAAAAAATAAATAAAGAATCATTGGAATCTGTTGGCGTGATATTGAGTTATTTGTCCCTATGTCGCGCAAATTTAAAACTTATGTGACTTTCTCACAGATATCATTTTCAGAAATAGACCAAATTAAAATGGGACTACACGGAAAGCACCAGCTTTCAAGTAAAAAAAAAAATCATTAAAATCGGTACACCCAGTCAAAAATACAGTCAAATTGATGACCTCCTTTCCTTACAAAAGTCGGTTCAAAATTAGGCGCATTAGTTCTTGGGTTTCATTTCACTTTTATGTTTTTGATGGGATTATTTAATTCTTTATTCAGTGCAAGATGTACATCTTATATCTTATATTTGTCAGTCTCATTATTTGATAAAGCGCCTAGCAAGTAGGTAGAGAGAATCTGGGAACCTAGTGTTACACTTCTGTGTCTCACTTTCCGGAGAATCCAAAAGGAAGTGGCCTAGCTCACAGCGCCGCGATTTGCATCGATGCCAGAGAGAATAAATGAAAATATTAAATATTCCGTTTCCTCGAATGAACTTCAGAATTTATCCTGAGATTCCTTTTTAAGATACAATTTTATAAATAAATATTTACCAATTTACATTTTAAGAAGTAAAATCATTTAAAAAAAATTAAAACTTCACCAATAATTGAATTGTTATAAATTATTGACTTGTTTTATCAATAAATATATAAATGTATATAAATGTGTTTATGTATATGGAAAAAAATGTCATTTCCTAGCTACAGTAATTCATATAACTATATACCGGCGATCTGTCCTTTGTGTCAATCATTTGTTTCTTACATTAATGTACTCTACCTATTCTGGTATAGAGTGTATTTCAGAAAAATTGACCCTTGCTAATTCGGAGTGTCCCACTACTTTTACCATGTTTATTTTTATTTTTTTATATGGAACTTGTAAAAATGAGATTTTATATGGTTTATGTAAACGTTTT